>JAJPUD010018331.1:0-28955 GCA_023553655.1 Myrmecobius fasciatus | reverse complement strand
TTTTCTTAGAAGAGAAAGAGAATGGAGAAGAATCTCTGTTGGGAGATCGTTATGAAATGATGTTCAATTTGGGAGCACTCTGAGCAGACGCCAGAAAGTGATGTTGGTACCTTGGAGATCATCCCTTAATTTTCCAGTGGAGGAGATTAAAATTGATAGTTAGTCCCACTTGTGGCTAAGGGAGAGCCAGGATTAGGACTCAGGTCCCCTGACTCCTGGTCTAATGTTCTTTCTATGGCACTAAACAGAGACTCTCCCCATTTACCATTCCTCCTTCTTTACTCCTTGGCCTTTTTATGCTTTTCTTGGGTCCTGGACATGTGGCTTATAATAAGAAGCATGTCACCCCCTTCTTGTCTGTAGGAATATGGGCTTACTCAGTCCTGGGGACCCGTTCAAAACTTGCCATTTGCCACTTCCAGATCAGGTGGTGTGGCCCAGCCCCGGGTGTATCTCAGTTTGGGAGGAGCCCAAGTGAAAAGTGAGAGAGCCTGCTTGGTGACTTAGTTGAGCCTTTTTCCTACAGGGCCATGTGGGTTTCAGGTGTGGCATTTTTGACCCAGCAGTACCAGTTCCTCACCTGTTTAACCTGCTTCTTCTTGGACCTTGTGCCATTGGGCCTGAGGGGCCTTAGGTTGAGTAGACCCAGAAAATCAAGCCACAAGCCACCTGAAGCATCATTTCATTGCTTTCCATGAGGCCCACAGCTGGCCTTTTCCCAGTCCCCTCCTGCCAGATTTCCAGGTCCCAGCACTCTGCATCTGCGCCACTCTGTCCAGAGGCCCTTGTGCTTTATCCTCAGAAAGGAGCAGAACACTCCCTCCCAGCATGCTGGACTCCTTGAAAAGGACAAAGCATATCTCAGCGATTCTGTAAGCCCTTTGTCTGGGTCCCTAATGCATCTGATGAAAAAGATGACAAGAAGGGAGATGAGTAGGTACCAGGAAGGCAAGAGACCCGAGTTTGAGACTTTATTGTCAACTTTGGGCAAGTGCTGCTCCTCTCCCCCTACTCCCTCCAATCAGGTTATTTTTTTCCTTGTAAAATGAGGGTTTTTATTAGACTTGGTGATCTCTAAAGGCAATTTTAGCCCTGTTGCCTGTTTGTCACAGGACTGTGAGGGTGCAGGGCTTCTGAGAACAATCTGCCATACAAACCTGCAGATTGAAATCCATCCCCTTGAGTTTCCACTCTGACTTTGAATTTTTTTTTTTTTACTTCTCCAGCCAAATGCGATTTTTCTTTTTCTGTGACATATGACTGGCACCTAGGCTATCTCCTCTTTTTTACATTCTTTTCAATCAATAAGCATTTATTTTCTTTCCAGTCATTTCTATAAAAAAGAAAAAAAATTCATATTGGCTCTGTCCAAAATTATATGCCTTATTCTTAACCTTGAACCTGTCACCTCTCTCACATTCTTCATCATTGGTCCTCAGGACATGATTGGTTTGTATATTGTTCAGGGTTACTAAGTTTTCAACATAGACTAACATAGACTGTCTTCTACTGGATCATCAGTTATAGTCTGTCTGATGGCATCTATTGTTGTCTTGAACTTTTCCTTGTCTTTCTGTCTTGAAATAAATGATTAAAGCAATAAACCTTGATTCAGTGACTACTGTGTTCCAGGCACAGTTTCTTTACACAACTGTATCTTTTTAACCCAATCCTAGTCCCAGAGGGCTGAGATCCTGTTTGGATTATTATTATTCTCCACAATACCCTGCGCACATAGTAAATACATAATAAAACTTTGCTGAATTTGATTTGATGGATAAAGGAATCTGCCCTGAGCTGGTCTCTGGGATGGTTGGATGGGGTGAGTAATAAAGTTAGGGGGAAAAAATGAATTTTAGCCTTTATATAAGGGTAGTTACTCCTAGAGTAGGAGTAGCTGATATACCATTCTTTAAGTAATATCTGCCCAGATATAGTCATAGCTTTTGCCAGCTTCACAAAAATGAATCATGAAGGAAGAAAAAATAAGCCCTTGGCTAGAAGTCATGGGACTTGGAATCTCCCTGGGATCCAGAGCCAACCTTGCTGGTAAATAATGACTATATGACCTTTGACCAATCACTTGAACCCTCTTTAGATTTTTTATCTTTAAAATGAAAGGATTGGAATACATCACTCTCTCTGAAGACCTTTCCCCCCCTCCCCTGGAGGCAATTGGGGTTGAGTGCCTTGCCCAGGGTCATACACCTAGGAAGTAGTGTCTGAGGCAGGATTTGAACACAGGACCTGACTTCAGGGCCAGCCCTGTCCTCCCCTTCCCCACCCCCCCAGACTTTTTTTAGCTGTTTCCCCTAAAGATTTTTCTAGTTCTAAGATTATCTTTTT
This sequence comes from Myrmecobius fasciatus, assembly GCA_023553655.1. Classification (NCBI taxonomy): domain Eukaryota; kingdom Metazoa; phylum Chordata; class Mammalia; order Dasyuromorphia; family Myrmecobiidae; genus Myrmecobius; species Myrmecobius fasciatus. The sequence goes on along the minus strand of JAJPUD010018331.1, from coordinate 26,609 downwards.
TGTGCCTCAATTTTCTCTAAAATAAGGGGCATCAGAATAGGTTATTTCTAAGGTTCATAATGTTCTATGTTCTAATAATAAGGCTCTAATGTTCAGTGCTCTGAGACTCTAAGACTTCCTGTGTTATATACAAAGTTCATTAAGAATCTGAGTACTTTGAATATAATCTATATCAAATTGATTGCCTTCTTGTTGAGGGGGCCAAGGAGGGGAAGGAGTGTGAGAATCTGGAGCTCAATAGTTTAAAAAAAAAAACAGATGTTGAAAATCGTTTTCACATGTAATTGAGAAAAAAAATCATTTTGGAAAATAGGGGGGAAAGAATTTGATTGTTTCCTAGATATCTAGTACTGTACTAAGCATTATCAAATACACAGAGCAGTGATAAGACATGAAATTTGAAGTTCTGTTAGCATGGTTGGAGATAAGTCTGAAGTGATAGAATAGGACAGTATATGCTGTGAAAGTTCTGAGATGAATGGTACAGATCATAAGTGTCGTAGAAGAAGCTCAGAAAAGGGAATGAATGAGCACTGAGCTTAGAGAAGGCTTCTTGGAGGCGGGAGGGCTTAGTCTGAGCTTGGATTTACAGGCCTGGGAGCCAGGAAGGTCTGGGATCAAGTCTTTGATACCTAGGTACTAGATTACCCTAGGCAGGGCATTGTGGTTAACATCACAGGTCCATTTCCCATTCCTGTGATTTGGAAGAAGGTTGATGAATGAAGTAGAGAGAATGCTTTGGAGCAATAATAAAGAGTCAAGAATGAATGTAATTTGAGAGGCAGGTGGGAAAGGAGACAGATGTGCTAGTTTGGAGCAGAAAGTTGTTAGGGAGCAGAGGAAAATAGAGAATAACTTTCTAGAATGTTAGCTTTGAAAGAAAATCATCTGGTATAATTTTTGAAATCTGGGAATACTGAAGGAGAGTGATTTGCACAAATCGAATTCTGAATCTTTCCCTCTTCTACACCAGTGGTCTTTGGGGAAAGAGACAGAGAGACAAAAATAAAGAGACAGGTAGACACAGAAAAAGAGAGAGACAGAGACAGAGAGAGAGTTTGCAAAGTTGTGTTAAGTGGGCTCATGTGGATATAGGCGTGAGACTGAATTTGGTAGGACTTGACTCTTTATTGAGGAGTGGTCTTCTATAACACTCTAACAAGGACTGACAAGGATGGGGTGTGTGTCTGGAGACTGGGGTGCTGCTCTTCATTGTATTAGGGAAAGGAGGAGCCTAAGTGGCTGCCAGCCAGATAAGGAGGGAGGAAAGACTGAGAAGGAGCCCAGTGCTGAAGGAAATCTTGCATTTTCAAGCTTTCTTCGGATACTGGAAACAATAGGGGAGTGGGGAGGAGGAACTATTAATGGGACCTGATAGTGGGGGGGGGAGGGAGAAGGAAGGAGGGAGAGGGTGGGGAAGAAGGGAAACAGACTCTTAGACTTGGCTTCTGTTTCTTTGAAGGATGTTTATGTAATTTCCCTAGAACTATAGGGCATGATCTCCTGTGCCCCTGTAGGGCTATACTCACTGAACAGCTGTCCTGAGCCAGGACCTCCCCCCATTTCCCACTGAGTTCAGTTTTTCTTTGCTCAATCACTCTGCAGCCTTTGGGAGGGGAATTAGTACAAGGCTGGGGAAAGCTCAAGGCATCTCTGCCTGCTTTTACAGAAGTCTGTAGAGTAGAGTTTGTTAGAAGTGGATTGGACCTTAGAGTTCATTTAAATCCAAACCCCTCCATTTTCCAAATGGAGAAACTGAGGCCCAGAGAAGTGTGATTTAAGAAGTGATTTACCCAAGGTTGCTACATAGAGGAGAGTTAGGAAAAGAGCCCCATTATCCTAATTCCCATTCCAGTGTTTCTTTTTTTTTTTTTTAATCCCCTTTCCCATTAAATTAGTTTAGCAAGATGCACATGATTTTTCATCTAGGGAAGCATTTTAAAGATGCAGAGGCTTACAGTAAATGTGCTATCTCCTACACAAGACTTCTTTGGATCCCGCTCCCCCCATTAATAGAACTCTCTTGAAATTAACTTATTATTTTATCTATACTTTGTATTTACTTGTTTGTATATTGTATCAACTCCCCTCTTCCCCCAGTGGAACATAAGCTTCTTGTGGGCAGGTGTTATTTTCCATTTGTATTTATAGCCCTGGTAACTTATTTTAAAATTGAGTGGAGAGACTATTAGAAAAGGCTTGAAAGAAATGATGAAGAACAAGGCTGGCTCAAAAGAAGAGATGAGATGATAATACCTTTTTGTAGAAGTGGAGGGGGCATTGCATTTATTTTGAGATTCTTTTGATGTTATGATAAATTATGCAGATTCCCCTCCCCCACTTTGTATATTAAAAAAAAAAAACTTGTGGGATGGCTCTGTAACAATAGGAAGGAGGGGGAGATTATTAGAAAAAAATTTGGTGTTTTTAAAAAAAAAAACCCACAAAATACATCAGTAAAAACTCATTTTTAAAAATAGGAAAGATTGGGAAGACAGAGAACAAGAGGAGAAAGTTCAGTGACAGGCAAACAGAGATCCTTTGGGTGAAAATTCTCCAGGTGGCTAGAGAGAGCACTTTAAATGCTGGGCTCTCCAGGTCTTTTTCCTACTCCCTTCTCTGCTTCCACTTAGAATGGTGACTGAGGCTTTCTTGAAGGTGTCAAGTTAAGAATATGAACCCTGTTGCCTAAACATTCAGTGTTAGGAAATACCATGGTTCCTTGCCTGGTGCCTTAGTTTGAAAAAATAAGTTTTTGTTCATATCTTCTGTTTCTTACATCATCATCATTATATCAAATATTCCTCTCCCTGCACCTCCCAGAAAGCCATCCCATGTAAAAAATAGTATATTTTAGAGAGGAAAAGAATTAGCACAATTTTTAAAAATCAATAAATTAATAAATAAATACAATTAAATAATTTAAAAATATGTACAAAGGAGTTACAGCTATGGACTTTTCCACTTCCAAGAAGGGGTAGATTGGCCGGTATCTTATCATCTCTTCATTGGTGTCTTACTTGATCTTTATAATTTTGTTATATTTACTTTTGATTTATTGGTGTGTCATTGTTCTTCCCACTTACATTATAGTTACTGTGTTTTATTATTTTCTTGGCTTCGCTGCCTTCTGTCCACAGCAGTTGATATAGATACCATGTTTCTCTGTATTCATCACACACATCATTTCTTAAAACATAGTAATGTTCCATTTACATTCATGGGCCATAATTTGTTTAGCCGTTCTTTGGTTTTGTTGAGAATGAAATTTACCTGCCATGATTCAACTCAGGTACCACCTTCTAAAAATAATTACTATAATTGCTTGCATTTATATAGTACTTTAAATTTTAGAAAGCACTTGCTATAGATTATCTCAGTTGATCCTTACAACAGTTCTTTGAGGAAGGTGCTATTATTCTCACTGTTTTATAAATAGGGAGACTGATACTGAGGAAAGTTATATATAATTTACCAAAAGTCACATTGCTTATTAATTGTCTGAGGCAATATTTGAACTCAGGTCCCCCTCTCTGACACAATAGAGTCTACAATATTATCAGTCAGTCTTCTATTCAAGTTCTTTGCTGATATCCTTCCCTCTTTCTCCCCCAACTTCTATTTATTTTCTATATAGGGTTATTTACATAACAGTTGTCTGCCCTGATGGGATGTAAAAGTTTTGAGGGCAGGGAAAGTTTCTGTTTCATTCTTTATTCCCAGTACTCATCACAGTACAGATTGTAGAAGATAGCCAAAGTGTTTTGTGCTGTTCCATTAAATAAACTCAGCAGTCATTTCTTAAAGTGTATAATGGGTTCATGTTCTGTCCTGGAACCTAAAAGAGATTCAGAGGCTAAAATCTCTCATTTTACAGATGAGGAAGCTGAGATCCAGAGAGATTCAGTGTTTTGGCCAAAGCATATAAGTTATGTGTCAGAGGCAAGATCTGAACCTCTCTGGCTTCAAAACCAATACCTTTTGCAGTGCACCTTGCTGCTGCCCTAGGGAGATTAAAAAATGAGTGAGATGATCACTGCTCTCATGGTCTTTACACCTTGAAGGGAAAATTCTATGAACTTTAGTAACTCCAGTGGTAAACAGAGCAGAATAAATGCCTCTGAATTATAAAATTCTTTGTGAAACTGGAAGATTGTCTCTGACGATAAGAGTCAGGGAAAACTTCCTGGAGTGAAGGTGACATTTGAGCTGGTGAAGAATGGGTAGGATTAGTTGTAGAATGCATTGCAGGTTGAGGGACTTCTGTGAACCAAATCACAAAGACATTATGGAGGCTGGGGCTAGGGAATATCATAAAATAAGGCTGGAAAGATAGGATGGATGGCATGGATACCATGGGAAGAAGTTTGGACTTGATTCAGTAAGTCATTAAAGATGTTTTAGTAGAGGAACAATGTGATGGAAGCAAGCTCTAGTTCAGTAAGACTGATCTGGCACTTGGGCAGGACAGTTTGGGAAAAGGTAGGGGGTGAAAGCTTGGAGTCTGTGAGACTAGTTGCAGTAGTCCAGGTGATTGGACTTTGATTTAGGGGAAAGTTGAGGGAATAGAAAAAAGGGGACAGAGGTCAGAAGATACGACAAGGTGGAAATTTCCAACCACTGTGGCCCCCCACGTAGGGCTGGAATCATGCAAGGTTGGTTCCAGCGATGTTTTTTTAAACTCATGTGAGAGCAGATCATGGGGAAGGGGGAGGGCCAGAAATGTATTTGCTTGTCCTTGTGGGAGTCCTTTGCTTTCCTGACCCCAGATGCTGAGGCTTCAGATGCATTGCCTGTCATTTCCAGGGCAGCTGGGAGCTCTGAGTCACATCCAGTGGACTGGGAGAGCTGGAGCAACAGGGCTATTGTCTATCATGAATTCCATTATTCTCTAGGTGTCTCTGCCCTCCCCCATTTCCAGTCTAGAAGAATCTGAAGAGAATATACCAATCCCAAATCATAAATCAGTGTACACAAAATGAAACCCATTAGAATTCCTGCTCGCCTTTATTGTTGTTTACTTGGTTTTCAGTTGTCTGACACTTTGTGATGCCATTTATTGTTTTCTGGGCAAAGACACTGAAGTGTTTTTTCATTTTCTTCTCCAGTTCATTTTACGGTTGAGGAAACTGAGGCAAACAGGGTTAAGTAACTTGCCCAGGATCACCCGGCTAGTCAGTGTCTGAAGCCAGATTTGAATTCAGGAAGGTGAGTTTTCCTGACTCCACTAGGTGCCCCACCTTTTCACTTTCCAAAGTCACTTAGATGTTGTTTATTGTCTTTTCTCTTTCCCATCTCCTTCCCCAAGTTGTAGTTTGTGGGATTGAAGGCCTTTGGATATTTCTGAATTTTCTTTCTTTCTTTCTTTCTTTTTTTTTTTTTTTATATTTTTCTGAATTATCACATCAGTTTGGGGCAGCAGGTCTGGGCTTGCTATCACACTTAAGAAGAAAGAAGCCTCAGGACTAGTATAGAGAGTACTAATCCTGCTCTGGGCATGGAGACCTGAATTTGAGTCTTGATTCTGCTGTCAGATTGCTCTGTGATTCCAAGCAAGTCACTTCCTTTCTCTGGACCTCAGTTTCTTTTCCAGAACAACAAGGAGGTTGAACTAGATGTTCTCTATGATTCCACTTGTGCTGTGACAGCCTGTGTTCTCTGGCTGTCCTTTGAGTCAGATAGTCTATGTTCTAAGATGCTGTGGAACTCTGACATTTCATGTCTTAGAGGTCTCTAAGCTCTGTTGATTTTTGGTGAATCTTGGGGGCAAGGGAGGATGTGATAGGGAAGGGAGCCACATGATTTTTAAGGGCCTGAGTGCAGTCCCTTCCTGGTACTGCTTTGCAAATAGCTTTGTCACTGAAGCCTGGGTTATGTAACCAAGCTGATCCCGACCTGGCAGTGAGTGGAAGAAGATTTTTCTATTTCATTCTGTCTCAGGCAGTAGAGACTCCCCCAACTCTCCTCTAAGCCTCTTTGGCAGTTGCCTTAGATAACTTGTTAGCTGGCCTTGGTGATAGAAATTGGACCCTAGCTATTCTGCTACTCGATTTGTTTAATCTCATGGTTTAACAGGCCTTTCCTTGTCCTGCTGGTTTTTGTTGGAACAATGCAAAAGTATCTGCAGCCTGTGAGAGGGACAAAGATGTTTATCAGTCCCTCTGGAAAAACTCCCCCCACAACACACACCAAGCAGCAGGCAAGAAGCCTGTTTTGCTAACACATGACTGTCTCCCAGCCTTTCCTTCCCTGGGAGTTCCCCTGATTTATAAAGGGGTTCTTTTCTCTCTCCTGGAAGCCTAAGTATTTGACAAACCAGCCTCTATACTGAGAGTCAAGGAACCTGGGTTCTAGTCCCAGTTTTGCCATTGAATCCTACGTGATTTACAATAAGTCACTTCCCCACATTGATCTTTGGTCTTCTCTATAAAAAGTGATGGATATGATAACTAAGATTTCTCCTTGATTTTTTTCTGCTTCTTCTGTTTACAGGAGTCACCTACTGAGGTTAAAGATAAAAGTGTGAGCAGAAGGTAAAGCCAACAGGTGAGGTGGAATTCTGAGGAATGGAACCAAGATACAAACAGTCCTGCTCCTAGCTGGGAGGAAGGATGAACTGACCAGTGACTTCTCAGCACCCCTTTAAGCATCTTAATGAAATTCCAAGACAATTGTCCAGGTATGAGGAGCAATGTGTAGAAGGTGTGATGATTGTGAGTTTAGTATCCCCTCAACTTCTTTATATTCCAGTATTTTCCTATTGTCCCTAGAGTGATTGGGGATGAGGTTGGGCAGAAAGGTGGGGGAGGATGGGGAAAGGGGCAGCACCTGCTTTTTCCTTGCAACAAAGAACAAAAAATCATTTTCTGTCTTAGGACAATTTTTATTGTCCTAAGAATTAGCTGTCCCAAGCTCCCATCCCTTTTCAGTTCCCAGCCCACCATCTAAGTGACTTAGACCATAAAGGTCCATGCCCCCAGCCATGACTTACCCATGGTCGTATTATAGACATGCTAAATTTGAATTATACAAAGCATTTGATGAAAGTTCTCATGATATCTTCATAAGCCAAAATGCAGAGTTGTGGACAGATGTTTACACCATTAGATAGACTGAGAACTTGTTAAAAATAACTAGTGATTTGTAATTAATGGATCAATGTCAACCTAGCAGAAGAGCTTTTGGGACCTAAGTCTAGCTTTGCTTCTGTCAGTGTCTTTGAAGAAATCATAATGGAAAAATCTGTAAGTGACACAGTGATATAAGGGGATGGCTAACATATTGAATAGAGAATTGGGATATCCTGGCTAAAACAAGGGGCCAAAGTTTATTATATATGATTAGATAGTATTCTTATTTGATGAAATGTGATGGGGACAAATATAAAGTCCAATACTTGTGTTAAAAAAATCAGCTACTTACAATAAGTTTGGGAAATAGGTGTCTAGGGAGCAGCTCCTGTGATGAAGATTTGTGGGTTTTCATGTTCTGCAAGCTCAGTTAATGCAATTTAACAGCCAGAACTCCCAAGCCCTTAGGCTATGTAAATAGTTGTCTAAGGTCCAGAAGCAGTAAAGTTAATATCTTGCTGTGTTCCTTCTTGGTCAGACCCAAGTTCTAGGAGCCACAAATGAGGAAGGACATGTACAAAAGAGGTCAAATGGTAAGTGAGGTAACTTACCATGCCATAGGCTTAAGGAAGATATTTATCCTGGAAAAGAGGACTGGGGAAAATGTTTTTTACCATTTGATAGTTTTGGATGGAAGAAGGATGAAATTTGCTTCCTTTGGTTCTAGAAAATAGAACCTATAAGAAATGGGTAGAAATGCACAGGTACTTTTCAGCTCAATGTAAGGAAAAATTGATAAGAGCTGCCCAAATTTGGAACAAACTGTCTTAGGAAGAAGTGAGGTCCTTAATATTAGAAGGCTTTAACCCTAAAAACTAGATGAATACTCTTTGGGGATGTTGCAGAGATAGAATGATGGAAAAGAGACCTTTACTGGAGTCAGGGAATCTTAACTCTGATATCAAATGACTTTATGCTCTCTTGTTCCCTTCTACTCTGAGGATCTTTGAGTCTTTTGATGGCTTCATCATTAATTGATTTATAGGATTGAATCTTTTTTTTTTTTTTAATTTATCAAGCATTTCTTTTCTTTCCCACTTCCCTCACTGAAGAAAAAAAAAAAAAAGAATGCTAATAATAGCATTTATATGGTGCTTACTGTGTGTTAGGTACACTACAATTGGGGGAATGGGTTGTTTTCAGGCCTCTAGGGCACACAAGAGTGCAGGGTGTGAGCCCAGTTTGAGGCAGCAGAAAGCACCAAAATGTGACAGATTTCAGTTTAATGTTCTTTGAATTTGTGTCTGAATCTTTGGCTCTGGGGAAATTACAGAACTGTTAAAAATCCAATGTTGCTTACATCTTTATGATATTTGGGGTCCCGGAGATTCTCTTGTTACAGTTAGCAGAAGTTATTTTAGGGGATATGAAATGCTTGTAGGGCTGGGAGCAATTTTTATTCCTTCTCAGCTCCCCCTTCTCATTCTGTCCTCCTAATTATTGAAGCAACAGAGTCTGTTGGACCATAATTTTATTTCTAGTGTGCATGAATTTTTTGACTCCTGACTGACTGAACGTGAAGTTTAGAATGTATGCTTAGAGTTCATTCTGAATGAGACAGATTCTGGGCAAAGATTTATCTGTGCAAAAGATGATAGAAGCCAGAGCAGGAAGAACTTCAGAGTCCATTTTATAATTGAGGAAACTGAGGCCTGAGGTAGTTAAGTGACTTGCCTCAAGTCACACAGGAAGTATCAGTGATGGTTAGATTTTCCTATTGCACTCTTTCAGCTTTTTACTATGTTGGTTGCATATATATCATTTAAGGGTTTTTATAACCCACAAGTGGATGAACCGGTCATGCAACAAAAGCAAGGAATAAGAAAGCCAGAGCTACATTCACACTTATTAAAAGAACCAGGAAAAGCTTGTTATTACATTGATGGGTTCTCTTTGTGGAAGATTTACAGAAGGGTAAGGACAAAAGTCAGAGAAAGGATGAGGACCTAAATGGGCTGTAGTCTCTGCTGGAGAGCATAATCCCCTTAGCAGTGAAGTATCTATGGAAGGACTGAGGTTGACTAAATCATCTTTAAAATCTAACATTCTGTGATTCTAGTTCCTTGGGGGGTGGAGGGGAGATTGTGTGAGGCAGGCTGTCCTTAGGACCCTGGAAGCCTAGGCTGTAGTGGGGTGTGTGTGTTGTGTATGTATGTATATTTGTTTTTCTCCCTCGTGCTGCTGGCTGTGATGATAATTAAAGCTTAATGTGTAATCTCTCTGCTTCAGTGACTGTCTCCTTTTGTTTCATCTCCAGGCATTGACACTAAAACCTTAGTTATCATTTCTCAATTTGTAGCCAAATAGATCTTCTGTGATATCTATGTGGGCTACCTTTTTGCTTGGTGCCCTAGGAAATGTACCCCATGCCTGAAAGTGGAAGAAGGCTCTTTCCATTTAGGGTAGAAACCTGGTTCCTTCCTGGCTTCCTAGGAGGATGAAATTTGAGTTTGAAATAGTCACTGGACCAGGGAGATACATACTAGACCTTCTGTGTGGATCTTCTGAGGTCTGTGGCAGTGAGTGACAGGTCTTGGATTTGGGGTTGGAAAGGACATGAGAGATTATCTAGTTAAAATTTCATTTTCCACATGGGGCAATGAGGATTGATGGTGGAAGGAGGAGGGGCAGTAAGTAGCACTCCCAACTCTGAAAGCTTTCCTACTGAGGACCCTGATCTCCCATCCTTTCCTTCGTTGTCTGACAGATCCCTCTTAGCTTTGTGCTTTCTTCTTCTCTCCCTTGGAATCCAGTTTAAAATGAGTAATTTTAGTTTCCAGGAAATGTTTGCTTCATTTTCCCCTTTCTCTTTGTTCTGTTCTCTGCTTGACTTGGTCAAGGTCTGAGTATGGATGGACTTCCTATCTCAGCTGGGGTGGGGTGTCTGAGAGAGAAAAGAGAGAGAGAGGGAGGAGAGATATAATCTGTGTGGGAACCATCTAGTGCTCTATTCCCCACTTTTCCCTGGGCATGGTGGAGAATCCTTAGGTTAATGATACTTGTCCTATATTTTTTGACCTCATTACTTTAACTCTCCCTTTCCTCTTCTCCCATAAAACAAAGGGTTTCTGAGTACATTGCAATTGAGGGGTTGTTTGGTTTTTGGTTGTTGTGGATTGTTTTTTGGCTTAAGGCAGAGAGGTATTCTAACTGTCCTGGTTACTGGGCTACCTTTAGAATTTTCAAGGTTGCCATAGTGTCTCCATGGGCACAGGAGCATCTCATTCATTATTACCAGCACTTGTAGGATAGAGTAGGGTCTAGGGGTAGAGAATAGAGCAATCAGGCTTACATTACCCATTTTGTCCTTTCCCTGCTTTGCTTGGGGACTGGTGGTTGATGTGGTTGGTATTTCACACTGAGAATTGCCCTTGAGGATCCTGGGTAGCTATTCTCTTCTACTTATATAGTCCAGTCTGAAACTACCTTTGGGGTACACTGAGGCACTTAAGAGTGAAACCCTTATAACCCCAGCTGCTTCAAGGAGTCAAATGATACCAGTGGGATTAAAAGGCTCTGACTTTCTAGTTAGTGATTTAGCCCCCTATACCACAGTGCCTTTGGTAGGTGGGTGTGTGCAAGTCGGGCACCCTTCCCAGCCCTCTATTAGGAGCAAGCCATTTAGTGTGGGATTTGTGTGTGTGTGAGGGGGAGGGAGTCTGGGGCTGGAAAGAATCCTGCCTTCCTGGGTGGTCAAGGTTTTGTTTACAAAACAACCATGTTCCCCTACCCTCTATCCCCATTCCAGGCTTGGCTTTTCGAAAATGCTTTTCCCTTATCCTCCCTCCTGATGAGTAAGGGAAAACTTGGCATTTCTATCATTGGCAGCCCTGCCTCTCCCTCCCACATGCAATTAACCTGGAAAGAACTGACAGGATTAGACAGGAAAAGTAATCAATTAATTTTATTCTGAGAAGGTGGATGACATTAATCTTCTTTGCTGAGGAAGGGTTGTGAGGTTATTTAGTGTTAGTGGAAAGATATGAATTGGAAATCTTGAGACCTGGTTTCTAGTCCCATCTCTAGTACTAATAATTAGTCAGTCAGACAGTATTTATTAAGCACCTACTGCAAACTAGGCACTGGCACAGAGGGCTGATACTTCCTTTTCTATAGCCCTTCCCCCCTCAGCTCTTGCAGAGACTTCTGGATCTCCTTTCGGTGACTGGGATGGATGATCAGGGTCCTGGAGATGAATTCCCAGGAGGGAAAGGAACATGTCTCAGGAGTTAACCTATAGAACTTCAGTAGCAGAAGTGTGGTGCTGTTGGGGAAGAAGTCTAATTAGCCCTGATGGCAGCTGACCTTGGCTGGCTGTCAAACTGTATACAAAACTTGTGGTCAGCCTGGGCTCCTAGTGCCCAGTTACTTATTGGGAATGTAAGGCTTGGCCATGTCCATTCAGAGAATTACTACCTCTTGAGTGATGGAAGCTTGGAAACTAGCCTCTTAGTACATATAGGAAGAGTAAATGCTTTAGCCTTCTCATTCCCTCTTCACCCCCAGCTTACAGGAAATAGGAAGAATGCTAGACCTGGGTTTAGAGATACTTGGGTTTAAATCCTGAGCTCTGACATCACAATGTGGGTCAAGTAAGTTATTTAAACTCTCCCTTTCAACCGTTCCCCCCCCATACATTAGGGATACATCACCCATAGGCTTATTTTGTTTGAATATAAATTGTTTCATTTGTGACTTTGATTTTCCTCAGCCTTGACACATAGTAATAATTGCACATTTCTTGGCCCATAGTAATAACAATTGCATGTACATAGTACTTTAAGGTATACAAAGTAAACTTTGTTATCTTATTTATGCTTGCTCTCCTTCCCTCCCTCCCTCTCTGTCTGTCTGTCTGTCTGTCTCTCTCTCTCTCTATGTGAAGGCATTGTCCAAGGCAGGATTTGAATTCAGACTTTATCAATCCAGGTTACAATCGATTGTACCACCTACCTTTCTCAGTAAACACTTAAGAAATATTTGTTGATAGATTACTGTGGGGAAATGTGCTTCATAATACTTAAAACATTATAGAAATATGAGTTGCACTTATGTTCCGATTGGTATCCTGGCAGATGCTCTGGCTCCCTTTGTAGAGAAGGTTGGTGGTAAGCTTGATGATCCTTCTAATTTCTTTCCTTACCAGCTAGATTTCTTGTTAATGAGCATGCTTTAAATCCAAATCACTCAGACTCTTTTTGATTGGCTAATAATAGCCCCAATTGGTCTTTGTTTGAGCTGTGATTGATTCAGAGTGAGTATAAATAGCAATTGTTTTTGTTTTGGTCAGAAACTTTGAGAATTTTTCCTGCCTAGATGGATTTTTTTTTTTTTTTTTTGACTAGGTAAAAGAAGCCATTCTTCACCTCAGTTCTTACTTAACGTTAATCACTGAAAGGGTGTTGCCTCAGTCAAACAGACCTGTTAAAGATCTTAGCTTAAAAAGGGCAAGGTCTCCCACTGCATCTAAGGCCATCTCCAGTCATCCTGATCTATATCTTGCCACCAGATCCTGATGGCTCTGAAGGAAAAAATGAGGCTGGTGACTTTGAACAGCTCACCCTCGATTAAATCCAATTCACTTGCACATGATGACATCACCTTTCTTAAGTCTTGATCCTCTTCTAGAACGAAGGAAAAACAACAAAAACAGCAGCATATAGTCTCTTAAAGTTTGGAAGTATGGTTGTTGATTAAGCCCCAGAAAGATTCAGCCCTTCAAGGGAAGTTGGTCTCTGGTGGGAAACAAAGTTAAACTGTGCCCATTTAGAAATAAGACAGTCTTCTTAATTAAAACAAAACCAAAGACACAAAAAAATGCCATCTATCCTTATTCAGGATCTGGGGAGGACAGGGCCTTAATGGAGATTGAGCTGTGGGGTGAGATATTAGTATTACTCTACAAAAGACTTGTCTTCTGAATAGGGCTGGGTGTCAGTCCCAGGCCCTTGAGTCTTTAATTTTCCTATACGTTCTTTAATTAGGGAAGGTCCCAGTGACATAGCTAAACTGTGCTTTTAGGACTGATAGATTGAGATGTTTAGGTTGGAATAAGGAGAGGTAGGCAGCTTTAGTGTGCAGCTTCTCAGTAGGGTTGCTGTGTGATTGGACTGGATTTACCCAGCCAAATGGGGAGGGTGCTTTCACTCGTTCATTAGGTTAAAAGACATTGGGACTCCACTTCTTTAATAGGGAAACCCTGAGTATGAGACATGTAGGGAAGAAAGGGAAAGTAATATTATTCTTTTCTTGGTGGATGGGAAGCTATGTGGCCCCATGGAGATAGAGTGCCAGACCTGAGGTCAGAAAGATGAGTCTTCCTGAGTTCAAATGTGTCCTCAGACACTGTGTGACCCTGTTTGCCTCAGTTTCCTCCCCTGTTCCAAATGCACTGGAGAAGGAAATGGAAAACCATTCCAGTATCTTTGTAAAGAAAACCCCAAATGGGGTCATGAAGAGTGGGAAAAGACTAAACAACAACAAAGCTTCCTAATTCTAAAACCATCTCTCTGTCTCCTCTCTGTGCCTTACAAAGTGGACATGCCTTTGGTTTCTCTTTGCCAAACTGCAACCTTTTGATCTTGATGCAGACATGCATCCTAGGATGGATGGAGTCTCAGAAGAACAGTATTCAACAATTCCTCCAGGGAATATTCCCTGTTCACCGGACTTAGAATGAGAATACCTGGTTTCCAGTCATACTTTTTCCACCAGCTATCTGTATGATCATGGGCAACTCACTTTTTCCTTTGAGTCACATGTAAAATGGGTGTAACAACATTGATATTGCTTCCTTAGTGCTAGAAACTGTAAAATGGCATGTGAACTGTGATTCTTTTTCTTCCTCTGACCTATACCTACCTGCTCCTCTGCTACCTCTGTTCCAGATGACTAATTTGATTACTTTTCCTCCTCCCAGAGCTGGCCTCCACAGCCCCAGCAGGCCCACCTGGACAGCATGAAAGCCCTTCCCTGCATCAGGGTGTCCCTGGACCCCTACCCCAGCTTCCCCGGGAGGCCCTGACGCCCCTGGGCCAATTCTGCTCTGCCCCCGGACTAGGAGCAGATTTGCCATGGTGACATAAACAGGGAGAGGAGGAAGGAGAACAGCCCAGTCCATGGACCACCCTCCCTGGTGGGAAGAAAAGACACTCTCAGTCCCTACTCATCCCTGTGCACAAACAGCTTCTGTTATTAATTATTTTTAATTTATTGCTTTGGATTGAATCCTTGTTTTTCTTCCTGTGAAAAGAGTTGGGGGGGCGGGGGGTGGGGTGGGGGAAGTGGTTGCCAAGCAACATTGAGAAGCCAGGATGACCGTCCCCCTGCGCCGAAGGAGGCTTTGCAGGCAGGCGTCCCCTCAGGCCGTGCTGCTCCTGCTGTTCGCCTTCTGTGTGCTTAGCGTTTTTGTCTCTGCCTATTACCTGTATGGCTGGAAGAGGAACCTGGAGCCCTCAGGTGAGGTCACTGGGCCTGACTGTAATGAGGAGCCCCAGATCACTCCATCACGCCTGCTCCCCCTCAAGACCCTGAAGGTATCCTCCTCATCACGAACTGATCCCCTTGTGCTGGTGTTTGTGGAGAGCCTGTACTCCCAGCTGGGCCAGGAGATTGTGGCCATTCTGGAGTCCAGCCGATTCAAGTACCGGACGGAGATTGCTCCCGGGAAGGGGGACATGCCCACCCTCACAGACAAAGACAGGGGCCGCTTTGCACTCATCATCTATGAGAACATCCTCAAGTACGTCAACCTGGACGCCTGGAACCGGGAGCTGCTGGATAAGTACTGCGTGGAATATGGCGTGGGGATCATTGGTTTCTTCAAGGTAACTGGGCTTAGAGGAGAGGCAGTCGTGTGGGGGCTGGGAAGGGAGAGGCTTGGGCTAGCCAGGGATGTAGAAAGGGGCGTCCTTCGTGCAGGTATCTGGGTGCCAGGCGGGGAATGCCCCGGTAGCCGAAGTGCTCTGGTTCAGCGGCTGGCATTTTTGTGCTCTCTAGCCAGTTTCAGCCCTTTATTTATCTTAGTCCTGGCCCTTAGGGAGACTTAGGGGAAGGGCTGGAGATGGGAGGGGAAGAGTTTTCACCTTAAGCAGCTGTCTAAGAAATACCTGCAATAAATTACTAGAGATACTGAGTGCCATCTGCTAGAGATACAGTTCAAAGCATACATCCCCTCGAGGGTGGAGTCAGAGGGCTATCTTTGGGTACAAATGATGGGGCATTAAGTAGGAAGCCACAGTGACCCAACCTCTAGAGCCTAAGCCCTACTTAGGATCATAGGATTTATTGCTGGATGCCTCTAATGGCTTTTTCCAGGTTCAGCAAATGATTGAATCAGCAAGTTTTAGGATTAGTACAAACCTTATAGAAAGTCAGCCTGAGCACTTTTAAAGCTCTCTGGGGAGAGGAAAAAAAAGGCTTTTGTTGGTTTGTTTGTTTAGACCTTTAGTGAAGGCATGACCCATCCATTTTACAAATGAACAAACTGAGGCTCAGTAAAATCAAGTGACTAGCTTATGGTCACACAGAGGAATCCTGGTCCTGTTCTAGATCCAGTGCTCTTTTCCTTAGAGCATGAGTTTTGTTGAGGACCAACAAGGCACTAGGGAAAGAAAAATTTTTGCTAGAGTAGTGAGTGGCAGCTGTTGAAAACAAAATATCTTACCTGGGTTAACAAATTCTATAAGATACGCATTTTACATGCATGAAAATACTGTATAAAAGTTGTAATTATTGTTATTATTTTATGAAAAGAAAGTTCATTGCTCTTCCTCGATCTCCAGTTTTAGTGATTCTGTTAGTGGGTCAGCATAGGAGAGAGCACTTATATAGGGTATCCCATAAGTCTTAATGTAGTCAGTAAGTAAACATTAAGCACCTACTAAGTGCCAGGCACTGTGCTGAGCACAGAGCATACAAAGTCAATGCTTCCAAAGAGCTAACAGTCTAGTCCGATAAGGGAGACAATAGGCAAACAGCTATGTACATATGGGATAGATGGGAGAAAATCAACAGAGGGAAGGCACTAGAATTTAAGGGGAGTCAGGAAAAGTTTCTTATAGAAGGTGGAATCTGAGTGAAGCTAGGGAAGTTAGCAGGTAGAGATGAGGACAGAGAGCATTCTGGGCAAGGACAGCTAGTGGGTGGAAGAAACAGAAAGAAAAACTACATTAATTGTTTTGGGATGCCATATCTGTCCAAGGAAACACCAGGGAGCAGAAGTACAGGGAGATAGGGTTATCTGGCTGTAAGGTAATGCAGAAAAGAAATGTGGGAATCTTAGGGGAGTAGGAGGTAGCAGTTACTACAGGAGGGACAGAATGGTCTTAGATATATAACATAACAGAGATGAAGAAACATGTAACATACTTTGACCATCAGGACTCTCTTAGGGGTTTATTTTGGGGTGAAGAGAGTTGGAAGGAGAGAAAAGTGACTTCTATCAGTAGAAATGTTTGTGTAGAAGTTGAACGATCACTGGTCAGAGATATTCACAATCTAATAATTTAGAGCAGTAAAATGTAGTGAAGTTCAACTTTCTACATTGTCTGACTTTTGTCCTTCTTGGACTCTGAACTATCTTCTACAGTTAGTTTAATCAGAGACTGCCCTCTGAAAATGGGACTGGAACTATACTATACTATACTATACTATACTATACTATACTATACTATACTATACTACACTATACTATACTATACTATGCTATACTGTACTATAGGAAAGAGACTATACTATACTAGGAAAGAGAAAGAGAGCAAAATTAGTTACCCAGAAATGAACTATTCAATAAAATGCAAATGCTGGGAGTTCCTGGGATAGGGAAAGCAGAAACTCAGGCTTGTCTGTGGCCAGGAGAGTTCTCCATCTGGAATATCCCCAGTACAGAAGTACTTGGCTTGTACTATTTGGCGATGGTATGTTTGGGAGCTCATGTGTGTCCCATGCTATGATTTCTCCAAGGAAAATGTTCAAAATATATTTAAAAACATGCTTAGCTGTGCAACTTTTTCTAAACACTTAGACTAGCTGAATCATAATAATGTACATTATGTCTCAATATTCCTGCTGCCCATGCTCCTTCTCATCTTTCACAGCTCTCTTTTATTATGGGGGGCGTAAACATACCCGAAGGGAATAGTATGAAAAGTTCTGAGTTAAGTGCTAGGAGACCCCAGCCTGACTCTGCAATTTCTTTCCTCTTCAAGGACAGACAAGTCAGTTTCTCATTCTGCTCCTCAGTTTGCTCCTTCGTAAAAATGGGGATGGACTAAAATGGACTTCCTATCTCACAGGGTTGTGGTGAGGACCACGTGAGATATTAGATGTCTCTGTAATCATAGGCCATTATTAAGGCTGTTCTAAGGCAAGTCAGGGCTTCTCAGGGCACTGTTTGAGGCGTTGCCAGCATGATGCCTTCTTTGCTTGAGATGCTCTCTCTCCTTACCTCTGCCTCTTGGCTTCCTTCAAGCTCAAATCCTGTCTTCCCTAGGAGGTCCCTCCTGCCTTGGCTATCTTTTATGTACCTAGTGTTACCTCCCCTTGCACTGTGAGCTCCTTGAGGACAAGGATTGTTTTCTGTCTTTGACTACCCAGTTCTGGCCCCTAATAAATGCTTGTTGGCTGTCTCTGGAAGCATCGGGGTACCTAGTGGAGAAAGCCCACGGGTCCACAGGCCCAGGGTGGGTCCTGGCTCCCACATTTACCAGCTGCCTCCCTTGGGAGATCCCTTTCTAGGCCTCTAGAGCTCGAGCTCTCAGAAGGCCAGGGGGGCTGCCAGGCTTCTGGTTCTGCACGAGGCATGTAA
Organism: Myrmecobius fasciatus; assembly: GCA_023553655.1. Classification (NCBI taxonomy): domain Eukaryota; kingdom Metazoa; phylum Chordata; class Mammalia; order Dasyuromorphia; family Myrmecobiidae; genus Myrmecobius; species Myrmecobius fasciatus. The sequence goes on along the minus strand of JAJPUD010018331.1, from coordinate 8,672 downwards.
ATAAATAAGCCAGTCACCGTTCTCTCTCCGGCATCCCTTACTGTTCCTTCCTTCCCATAGGCCAATGAGAACAGTCTGCTGAGCGCTCAACTCAAGGGTTTCCCTCTCTTCCTCCACTCGAACCTGGGCCTGAAGGATTGCAGCATCAACCCCAAGTCCCCGCTGCTGTATGTGACCCGGCCCAGCGAGGTGGAGAAGGGCCTCCTGCCTGGGGACGACTGGACCGTCTTCCAGTCCAACCACTCCACCTACGAGCCGGTGCTGCTGGCCAAGACCAAGTCGGCCGAGTCCATCCCCCACCTGAGCGTGGGGGCCGCCTTGCACACCACGGTGGTACAGGACCTGGGGCTGCACGATGGCATCCAGCGGGTGCTCTTTGGCAACAACCTCAATTTCTGGCTGCACAAGCTGGTCTTTGTGGACGCTGTAGCTTTCCTTACTGGCAAGCGACTTTCCTTGCCCCTGGACCGCTACATCCTGGTGGACATCGATGACATTTTTGTGGGCAAGGAGGGCACCCGGATGAAGGTGGAGGACGTGAAGGTAGGGATGGGGGGAGGAGCCATCATGTAAGAGAGGACTCCCGAGAGACCTGTTATTGAATGGCTCACTAAGGCACTGTTTGTGCACTGAATTCTGAAGGGCCTGAAGCCTCTAGATGCATTATGTATTGGAAAGAATATTGGGTTTGGAATCAGGAGATTTGAGTTCTGCATTATGTATTGGAAAGAATATTGGGTTTGGAAGCAGGATATTGAGGTTCTGCATTATGTTTTGGAAAGAATATTGGGTTTGGAATCAGGATATTCAGGTTCTGCATTATGTTTTGGAAAGAATATTGGGTTTGGAATCAGGAGGTTTGGGTTCTACATTATGTATTGGAAAGAATATTGGGTTTGGAATCAGGAGATTCGGGTTCTGCATTATGTTTTGGAAAGAATATTGAGTTTGGAATCAGGAGATCCGGGTTCTAGTGCTGGCTCTGGTACAAACCTGTTATATGACCTAAGACAAATACCCTCTGGGAGTCTCAGGTTTACTTGGATCCAAAACAGGCTGGGAGGGAGGAGTTGGATTTGTATTAGAGAATCTCGAAGGGATCTTTAAATTCTGTGATTTAGTGAAATGTCACAACATCCCCATCACATTGTTAGGAAGTAGACCCAGCTGCCTTAGTTTATTTCTTCCTGCTGTACCTGGAGCCCATTCCCTCTGGTGAAGAATGGAAGTTATAGTTCCTCCTCCAGATACCATTCAGTATGGGCTGGGTGAGGAGAATTGGTTTTCACCCTGTTGTCACAGACTTTCTGTGCGTTGTCCATTCCCTTTTGAGGTCCCCATTTTCCTCACCGTTGGAAAATGGAAGGAGTAATAGAGTTTCAGTTGGAGTGATCCGTCTGGGCTATGGAAAGAACAGAAGGGAGGCAGAGTGTCTGGAACCAGAAGGGGGTGGGAGTAGACCCTGTGAGCAGCTGGGTGAGGGGACAGGATTAGCTCTTTCATCCTTTCCTTCTTCTCTGTTCTCTAGGCCCTTTTTGACACTCAGAACAAACTGCGCGCACACATCCCAAACTTCACCTTCAACCTGGGGTACTCAGGGAAATTCTTCCACACAGGTAAGTAAGTGTGCTAGAACTGTGACCTGGCCCATGAGAACCTCTCTCACCTATGCTTTTGGCTTCCTGAACCTGAGTGGTTGGAAATAGATGTGATAGTGATTTAGACACATTCAGTACTTTACATCCCTGAGACTAATTTTGACTCAGCATGATAGGGGGGATGTCCAGGATGCTAAGGAAGCAGCTGTCAGCCCCTGATTTTGGCAGCATATCTAACTCCCCCAAACAAAAGCCCGGGAGGGATTGGGGGGGGGGGAGGTGTCTCTTGTACTGTTCTGAGATCTGCTCAGTTCAAAGCCTTCTGTTATCTTTTTTATTTTTTTTTATTTTTAAAGCTTTTTATTCTCAAGACATATGCAAGGGTAATTTTTCAACATTGACTCTTGTGTGGCCTTGTGTTTCAGATTTTCTCCTTCTTTCCCCCACCCCCTTCCCTAGATGGCAAGCAATCCAATATATGTTATACATGTTGAAATATGCTAAATCCAATGTGTGTAAACATGTTTATATAATTCTCTTGCTGCACAAGAAAAATCAGATCAAAAAGGAAAGTAAATGAGTAAGAAAACAAAATGCAAGTAAACAATAGTCTGTTGTCTTCTTGAGCTGAGCTCATACCCACCCTGTGAATCTGTATTCTGTGAGTCCTGGAAGTCATGGGCTCCCAAATATCCCTATTGCTGCTGAGCAGGATCAGTGTGGATGACACGGCCTTTTAGAATTGATCTGGAATTTAGGTAAAGATTGAGGCTCCCTGCTGATTCTCTTCAGGAGGGAAATCTGAGATGGAGAAGCAGGAGCACTTGACCAGGTGCCCACTTGAGCCTAGTGCTAACTCATTCTGTGGCTTTGTGCAACTCACTTCCATTCCCTAGATTCAGTTTCCCCATCTCTAAAATGAAGATGGGAGATTCATTGGCTTTTGAGGTCCCTCTTAGCGCTACCATTGTAAACTCCTATTCTGGGCTTCTACATAGAGAGATTATGTTTCTATTAGGAACCCTGTCGGTTTCCTCCTGTTTTTTTTTGGGGGGGGGGAGAGCAAATGTACCTGATTTTTCATTCCAAGGATCTGTTTATTCAGGCTTTTACACATCAAGCCATGTGGGCAGCAGAAAGGTACACTTTTGTGGCTTGGCTCTCTCTGGATTGTTGTCTCTTTTTTGGATGTCTTTGGATGGTAATTACTGTGTTTGCTTAGATTGAGGAAGCACTGGTCTTGTTAACTGCTTCCCAGTGGGCGTGTATGCGTGTTAGGAAGCACTGCTTCTTAGGTCACTTTAAATCTCCCTTAGAAAAAAAAACAAATAACAGATTTGTGTTGGTATCTTTTTATAATACTTAGATTTCTTACTGTATCCTTCCCCTATAATAGAGTAATACTGTTTTTATAAATAACAATATGAGCACAATAATAAAGAATAGTAAAGGAGAAAAAAGCCCTTTTTAAAGCTAACCAAGTGGCCAAGAAACCCTGATATTATATACATTCCATACCTAATGTTCCCCTCCTTGCCAATTCCCTACCAAAGACAGATTTGGAAATGGGGATTAACCTTCCTTTCTTTCCCCAGGAATGATGTCTGTCAGGTGGAAAGCAGTTAAGGAGAAGGATTTACATCAGTGAGACTTAGTAAAAGACTAGAGGAAATCAGGAAAACTTAGTTGAAGTCCTGCTCCTGACACATACTATGTGACTTGGAGTGTCATTAATTTCTTAGTACCTCAGGCAACTTTGAGGCTTAAAGATACAGAAAAGGTGCTGATCTATTTTGATAGAGTGTTTCTCATGGGGGATTTCCTATATGAATGAAATTCCATATCTGGACCAGAAAAAAAAAAAGTAGTAGAAAAAGAGGGCAGAATGATTCCACATAATCCATAGCAAATAGGGAGAGAAAAGAGAGAGAATTTTGAATTCAAAATTTAAAAAAAAAAAAAAAAGGATTGTCAAAAATTGTTTTTACATGTAATTGGGGGAAAAAACCTTATTCAAAAAGTTTTTAAAATAATGAATTTTTTTTTTTTTTTTTTAAAAAGAGGCAGGTTTTGGAGTCAAGACAGATCTGGATTCAAATCTGGCTCCAGATAAATACTGGTTTTGAAACCAGAGGTCACATGATTTCTTAGGCCCCCTGTCAACTCTTGAATATAAGTTGTAAAACAGCTGCTGCTCTGTATTAGTAGAAAGTTTCTTCTGTTGATTAAATTATAGAACTCCAAAGTAGGTATTTGAGTAGGAAATTTTTAGACTGATTGTGGATTATTTGGCTGAAAGAGGGAGTAAGATAATAACAGATAATGAAAAAATATTTGACATTTGGGCTATGACACATATCTAGAAGTGTTCCTGCGCACATATTTGACATCATCAATGTCTGTTTTGCTGACCTCCTTTGGCAGTTTGGGTAGAAAGCTGTGATAAATGTATAGGACAAATTGCTGAAAAGTGATTGCACTCACCTTACTGGGGAACATGGGGATAGGGACATATTCCAGGACATGATGTTGATGCATACGGGAATAATTTAGTGACAGCAGATTACAGAAAGGGACAGGGAGAAAGGTGACCTTGAGATGACAGGTATCACTCCCTTCACAAGAAAATTGTTGGTGGAATCATCACTTTTAAGAGCCATGAGCATCCTCCTGAGCCATGAGGAAGAAATTGACTAACTTGTGGATGAGGGAGAGAAAGAAGAGGTCTGAGATTGGAGTTTCTGAAGGGAGAGAGGGAGACACATAGAAGGGGGAGGTAGACTATCATAAAAAAAAAAAAAAGAATCTTAGAGTCATAGACTGATAGGATAGAGAGGGACTCTTCATCATTTTAATCCAGTCTTCTTTTCAGTGTAGGAATATTCTCTTTACTTTTTTGAATAATATTTTTTTCTTAATTACATGTAAAAACAATTTTTAATCATTTTTTTTTTTTAGGAATAGCCTCCTTATCATTTTAAGGTTCATTTAGCTTATGCTAGAATCCTCGCAAGATGGGCAACTCACTCACTTTCTCACAAGGCAGTAGGTTGGTACCAGTGTTGGATGGCTTCTAATTTTTTTTTTTTTATTTGCAAAACATATGCATGGGTTGGGTAACTTTTCAACATTGACCCTTGCAAAGCCTTTTTTTCTCTCCTTCCCCCCACCTCCTCCCCTAGATGGCAGGTAATCTAATACATGTTAATTATGTTAAAATACATGACAAATCGAATATTTGTATATATATTTATACTGTTGTCTTGTACAAGAAAAATTGGATCTACAAGAAAAAAAGCCTGAGAAGGAAAACTAAATTCAAGCAAACATCAACAGAAAGTGTGAAAATGCTATGTTGTGGTCCACACTCACATCCCACAGGCCTCTCTCTAGGTGTATATGGCTTTCTTCATCACTGAACAATTGGAACTAGTTTGGAACATTTCATTGTTGAAGAGAGCCATGTCCATCAGAACTGATCATCATATAGTCTTGTTGTCGCCATGTATAATGTTCTCCTGGTTCTGCTTATTTCACTTACCATCAGGTTATGCAAGTCTTTCCAGGCCTCTCTGAAATCGTCCTGCTGGTCATTTCTTATAGAACAATAATATTCCATAATATTCATATACCATAATTTATTCAGCCATTCTCCAGTTGATGGGCATCCACTCAGTTTCCAGTTTCTAGCCACTACAAAAAGGGCTGCCACAAGCATTCTTGCACATGTGAGGCCCTTTCCCTCCTTTATGATTTCTTTGGGATATAAGCCCAATAGAAACCCTGCTGGGTCAAAGGGTATGCACAGTTTGATAACTTTGAGCATAGCTCCAAACTGCTCTCCAGAATGGTTGGATCCGTTCACAGTTCCACCAACAATGTATCAGTGTCCATTGTTGGTGGAACTGTGAACGGATCCAACCATTCTGGAGAGCAATTTGCAACTATGCTCAAAAAGTTATCAAACTGTGCATACCCTTTGACCCAGCAGTATTTCTACTGGGCCTATATCCCAAAGAGATTTTAAAGGAGGGAAAGGGACCCACATGTGCAAGAATGTTTGTGGCAGCCCTTTTTGTAGTGGCTAGAAACTGGAAAGTGAAGTGATGCCCATCAATTGGAGAGTGGCTGCATAAATTATGGTATATGAATGTTATGGAATATTATTGTTCTGTAAGAAACGATCAGCAGGAGGATTTCAGAGAGGCCTGGAGAGACTTGCATGAAGTGATGCTGAGTGAAATAAGAAGAACCAGGAGATCATTATACACTGCAACAAGACTATATGATGTTCAGTTCTGATGGACATGGTTCTCTTCAACAATGATGTGATTCAAACCAGTTGTTCAGCGATGAAGATAGTCATATACATCCAGAGAGAGGCCTGTGGGAACTGAGTGTGAACCACAACACAGCATTTTAACGCTTTCTGTGAATATTTCCATGCATTTTGTTTTCCTTCTTAGGTTGTTTTTTTTCTTCTTCTCTTTCTAGATCTGATGTTTCTTGTGCAGTAAGATAACTGTATAGATATGTATACATGTATTGTATTTGTCATATAATTTATCCTATTTAGCATGTATTAGATTACCTGTCATCTAGGGGTAGGGGGTGGGGGGAAGGAGAGGAAAAGCTTGGGAAAAAAAAGTTTTTGCAAAGGTCAGTGTAGAAAAATTACTCATATGTTTTGTAAATAAAAAGCTTTATAAAAAAAAAAAAAACAAATGAACAAAAAAAACAACAACAATGTATCAGTGTCCCAGTTTTCCCACATCCCCTCCAACATTGATCTTTTCCTGTTATCTTAGCCAATCTGACAGGTGTATAGTGGTATCTCAATTTTGTTGTCTTAATTTGCATTTCTCTGATCAATGGTGATTTGGAGCACCTTTTCATATGACTAGAAATAGTTTTAATTTCATCATTTGAAAATTGTCTATTCATATCCTTTAACCATTTATCAATTAGAGTGTCTTGAATTCTCATAAATATTGGTCAATTCTCTCTATATTTTAGAAATGAGGCCTTTATCAGAACTCTTAAATGTAAAGATGATTTCCCAATTTATTGCTTCCCTCCTAGTCTTGTCTGCATTAGTTTTGTTTATACAAAAACTTTTTAACTTAATATAATCAAAATTATTTATCTGGTATTCAGTTAAGAGTTCCATTTCTTCTTTGGACACAGATTTCTTCCTTCTCCACAGATCTGAGAGGTAAACTATCCTATATTCCTCTAATTTGCTTATAATATCACTCTTTGTCTAAATCATGAATCCATTAGATCTTATCTTGGTACTCAGTGGTAGGTGTGGGTCAAGCCCTAATTTCTTCCATACAAGTTTCCCATTTTCCCAGAAGTTTTTGTCAAATAGCGAGTTCTTATCCCAAAAGCTGGGGTCTTTGGGTTTGTCAAATACTAGATTGCCATAGTTATTGATGGCTTCTAATTGTTAGGAAAGTCTTCTCGTATATTGAATTAGAGAATGTACAGAGAAGAAAACCCAGAATGGGGAAGAGAGGAGAAGACTTCAAGGATGTCTTCAGATATCCAAAGGGCTCCCTCTTATAGAAGGTCACATAGAAGACAGGAATTAGAATTGTTCCCTTTAATCCCAGAGGTTGGAACCAGGAGCAGTGAGTAAAAGTTGCAAAGTGCCAAAGAGAAGCTTGAAGAGAGGAGAACACTTTTTAACAATTAGAGCTGTCCAAAAGCAGAATGGGCTACTTCATGAGGGGAGGGGATTTTCTGTCTTTGGAGGTTTTCAAGTAGATGCTGGTGTGGTATGGTGGGGATTTTTCATAGGTAACGGTTTGAATGGATGATTGCTGAGATTCCTTCTGGCTTGAAATTCTGTGATTCTGTGGACCTGCAGAGTTCTGTCCTCTGTGGGTAATTCATATTAAATATAATCCCTCTAAGAGAACTCTTTGAATATTTGGCAATAAGTGATCACTTTCCCCCCATGCCAAACATCGCTATTCCGTTCCTTTTTTGATGTATTTTCCAGCACTCTCTCTACGTGGGTCCCCATCCTGGATACATTTCAGTCTGTCAGTGTTAGCATAGGATGCCTGTATCTGAATCCAACACTCCAGTTGTGGTTTGAGCAAAAGCAAAGAGCACTGGAACAATCGATCGATTGTCTTCCTTGTCTTGTAAAATATACACTAATGGTTCTTTTAATGCCTCCTAAGGTGGCGTGAGCTTTTTTGTTTGTCATGTCTCAAGGTTGGCTTGCAGTGCTTCCCCTACCTCACTTAGTACTCAGTTGACTTTACAGTGGGTCCCTTGGGAATACACTAGTTCTTTTGGTTCTTAAAGCAAATGTACTTCCCTTATCTTGCTTCAGGATGTCTCTGCCGTCAGCAGATAGTAGGGAAAGGTGTTGGTCTTCACTTATTTTTAACCTCAGGAAGCAGGGGTTCGTGGTTCACACTTGGTGTGCCTATTGTGTCTCTGGAAAGGACCAGAGGGAATGTTTTTGTGCCTCAGCTGGGTCAGTATGTGCTGGTGCTGTTACCTTGGCAGCAGCCCTCCTGGGCATGGCAGCCCACACGGGGTCTCTGCTTTTCCAGCAGGTGTCAGGAGCTTTTTCTGGTCCCTTGCTCTCATTTGGGATATTTATATGTGTGAATGTGTGAGGAAGGGACAGGGGAAGCAGACAATCTTATTTGGAATTTGAAGAGCAGCTAGAACCTCATGAGAAAGGTGTTGGCGGGGAGGGAGAAGGGGAGAGAAGAAATCTTTGATCATATTCTCAAATCAAATAGGGTTGATTTGGGAATTTTCTTTGGTTTGGGATTGTCTTTGGCTCTTCTTTACTCTTTGAATTAGTATGGGTAATTAAGCCCTGTCCCATAAACACTGTTATTCAGATTATCCTTCTAATCCCATCTCCATTAGCAGTGACATAAGTGATACAATGGAAAGAATATTTGCTTTGGAGTCAGAGGACCTGGATTCAAATCCCACTTGATGCTTGTTACATGTGTGACCCTGAGCAATTCTCTAATATAGTAATAGTAGTAGTAGTAGTAGTAGTAGTAGTAGTAGTAGTAGTAGTAGTAGTAG
>JAJPUD010018330.1:17899-28957 GCA_023553655.1 Myrmecobius fasciatus | reverse complement strand
CTAGAAGTTCCTGACATCAAAGGTCTGGACCCCACCCTTCCCCACAATGAAAGAACCAATAGAATACAAATGGTTCCCAGCCACCATTACCCAGGAGACCGTGGGGATAATTGAATGGCAGGAAAACAACCCGATATTTGAAGTCCCATCAGGAAGAGAGCAAAGCAAGCGAAGAACAGAGGATTCTGAGGAAAGTGTGGGTAAGCAGGAGGCCAGCAAGAGTGGGCAGCCATGATGGTGAGAGGAACACCCGCTAGGAACTAGATGGCTGGCCTCAAGTGGCTAAATGTGACTTATCGAGGGCAGATCCAAAAGTTGGGGGAGAGTGGGTATCAAAAAGCTGATTTAGAGGGGCAGCTAGGTGGCGCAGTGGATAGAGCACAGCCCTGAAATCGGGAGGACCTGAATTCAGATCTGGTCTCAGACACTTAACACTTCCTGGCTGTGTGACCCTGGGCAAGTCACTTAATCCCAATTGCCTTAGCAAAAAAAATCAATTAATTAAAATACATTTTTAAAAGGCTGATTGAGGCTCCAGGTGAGGAAACACTTCCTCACAATCTCCAAGTGACAAGAGCTTCAAAGTCAGGCTGGGCGGCCATTTTTTAGAGACGGTGATTCTCCAAAGAGACGTGTTTCCTTAACATGATCAAAATTATATATTCAAACCATGAGCTAACACACACACACGACACGGAAACACTAGCAGCATTCACAGAACTCTTAGCGATGATGGGAACGCTGGGGTTAATATTTGCAAATGGCATAACTACATCCTCAGGAGACGGGAAAAGATCAACAACAACAACAAAGGGAACGGAGGCGAAAAACGGCCACCAGGAGGGATCTACGTTTTCTCCATACATCTGGAAATAATCAGAGGAGGGTGAGACTAATCAGAGGGCTTCCAGGAGGAGGTGGATCTTGAAGTTCCTTGGATTAGAATTAATGGAGAGAGAAGGCCGAAGGATATTCCAGAGGGTCAAAGATGGAGGAAATGACAGAGCCGTAAAAACCAAGGAATAATAGGATCTGGAAGCCGGGTTGAACAAGGCGGTCGAACTCGGGTCAGTTCCATTCGATCTAACGGGAAGGGAGTTCACACCGATGAGGCTTTGGGGAAATCGGACGGCAACAGGGTAATCACTGATCTCCAGGAGCTTCAGCGTTATCGGGGATGTGGCTGGGGGACAAGGACATACAGATGAGACGAGATAAAATGGACGTCGGCTCTAGAAAGTGAGAAAGGAGGTAATTCCTGGCCGGGTAGAATAAGGGAAGGCTCCACGTGTGAAGCGGCGCTCAAAGTTAGGAGTCTGAAAGGGTGGAATTGAGGAAGGAGAAAATCCCAGCCACAAAGAGAGGAAGTGGAAGAAGAAATAAGGCAATTTGGCCGAATGTGACATCAGCCCGCAAAGATGGAACCGATCGTGAAGAACGTGGCAAACAGAGGAGTTTGGGTTTGATCCTGGAGGCAATAGGGAGCCACTAGAGATTCTGGAAGAGAGGGGTCATTTGGCAAGAACCTACAATTAAGGAAGAACATACCCCCCCCCCAAGCGACCCTGTACCACACCTTCTGAATCACAGATTTCGGGTGAGAGAAGACCTCAGACGTCACCTAGCCCTAGCCCTCATTATATAGAGAAGAAAACTGCAGCTCGGAGAGACCCGATGACTTGTTGGAGGTCAAACAGCCAGTAAGTAAGCCGGAGCCTTTGACTCCAAACCTTCACTCTGTCAGCCGCGCCGTAGAGACGGGCACCCCCTTTTCTCATTCTTGGGTGAAGACTGAGGGAAAGTTCATCTTTTTCCAGGGGGGAAACTGTTCAATCAGCTCCCCTAAGCGGGCCGCAACTCCGGGATTTCTAAGCACGCTGTTCTCCAAAAGCCGGAAGGACGGACAGGCTCACTGACAAAACCATTGGGCTTTATGACCTTCTTGAATAGGATGAAAAAAATCTGAAAACACTGAAGCGTCCAAGAAAATGAACAGCGGCGATATCCCAGGCTACAAAATCCATCTCCAACAAGTCAGGGGCGAAGAGATTGGCTCTGAGCAATTACAGCCATTTGGGGGTGATCTCGAATGGGATTGTTCTTTGACAGCAAAAATAGCGACCAGAGGAAATGATCCAAAGAGCAATCCCATTCAAAATCACCTCAAAATGGCTGTGATTGCTCAGGGCCAATCTCCCAAAATCCACTCAGAACTTGGGGAGAGAAAATCACAAAAGCCCTTCTTACAGAAAGCAAAGAAGACAAAAAAGGCTCTTCTGGGACAGCAATGAAAGGCCCAGAGCCACCGCCTGCCTAACAGTCACGCTTCCCCCTGGGGGAGTGCCCAGAGGGGAGTCTGAGGGCAGGAGGCAATATGGTGCCGGGTTCAAGGCCCAGCCCTGCCAGTTTTGACAGTCTCAGCCTCCATTTTCCCCTTAAGAGACCAAGAGGGGCCACAGCACATCCAGTACCTGTTTCAAATGGGTGTGGGAGGAAAATGAGACGGTAGTTTGGGAGCTGGGAGGGCTCCAGAGGCCCACCGCCTCATTTAACAGATGAAGAAACTGAGGTCCAGAGAGGGGAAGGGATTCGGCCAGCAGCTCTCCAGAGCAGTAAGTGGCAGAGGCAGGTTTCCAACTCAGATCCCTTGACTCCCAGGCCAGAGCTCGACCCACTGAGCCAGGCCGGCCGACAAATGGGAAGTACCTCCGAAATGGGGAGAGCCCTCCGGCGGAGTATTCCCTACCTCTCTCCCATCCCGGATGAGAAAACCTGGGCCAGATGTAAGGTCTGCTTATCTTCCTGGGCATAATGAGGCCCGGCAGCAGCCGCGGAGACTTCACAGCAGCCAAGTCTTCCCGCCGGCATTGATTTCCCCACCCAGCTTCCAGCTCCCTGGCACTCAGGAGGTGTTTGTGACACGGTGTGTGTCACCATTCCGTGAGGTTCTGAGATGGAATCATAATTCTCTTAGAAATTATCTACCTAGAATCAGAGGTTCTGAATGCAGGATGGAGCTTTCGAAGGGATGCGGTCACATTTGCACCCACTGCGGGACCACTGCTGGGACACAGTTCAAATCCTGGCTTTCCAACTTCCTACCTAGGTAATTCTAGCTTAGTTCCTCCTCCATGGGTCCCAACTTCCTCCACTGTAAAAAGGATCCATGAATTGGTCCGGCTATATTAAAAAATAAGTTGGAAACAGGCCAGAAAAAAATCTCTAGGCTGCTTCTTTGGCCCAAGGACATCAAGGGGAGAGGGAAAGGTTCCATATGCAAAGAGTCTTTCTCGCAGCACTTTTGTGTGGGCAAAGAACGGGAAATAACCTGGGTGACCGTATGGTTCTATATTCTTGTGCCATAGGAAACGAGAACTATGGGGGATTCAGAGAAACGTGGAAAGATTCGTGGGACCGAAGCAGAGCAAAGAACGCAGATCCAGGAGAAGAACATCCGCAAAGTCTACGGTAACATGAGTGAAAACAAAACTGGAAGCCAATCCACGTGAATCGCCATCAAAATGGCCTCCCGTCGCCCCCAGAACGAGGCATGGAAATGGTCCCGGAGATGCTAAAATGTACGCGGTGGGGAGGCGGCGAACGACAGGCGTCAGGTGGGACGGGTGCTGGCTTGGGGCTTGCTGTTGGCAAGGAAAGGTTCTAGGTGGGGGGAGTCTAGATAGTACTAGGTCAGTGAGGGAGGTCTGCACGGATCCATACAGGGTCGAGATCACTCCGGAGGGCTGGGCCTGGTAGGTCCAGGGTAGGACGTCCCACGGTGAAGATGAGCCCACCATAGAACTCTATAGAACCCTTCGATCCTCTCACCCATAATGACAGCGGAGCTCCTTCACCTTCTGCCACCTTCTACCTTTTGCTTTGGAAACTGCCATTGTCCCTGGAAGGAGGAGGCCGCTCAACTCCTCCATGGCTTGCCGTTCTGGCCATCCCCGGGGCTTCCCTAACCGGTAGTCCCCTCAGGAGCTACCCCTTCCCACTGCAAGCTGGCTCTGAGGGGAGGCTCTTGGGTAATTCCCATTTCCCACAGTCCTGGTCACGTAGTGGATTTCTTTTCCAATTTCTCAAAAATCTGTTCCTTTCCGTGGGGAATGCTGGGAGTCTCCAAGAATCTCCAAACTATATAGTTCAATAAACAGCAAGAGCAATAGAGATCTGGCTCGGGGGCTTTTCCTTAAAGAACCCGCTGATAATTTAATCCAATGGTAAGCTCCAACATTCATCCATTTAAGACACATTTATTAAGTGCCTACCATGTACCAGGCACTGCGCCAAGCTCCAGAGATGCAAAAAAGAAGCAAAAGGTAGCCCCTGACTTTTCGGAGCTTCCAATGGAACGAGAAGCTTCCAGCTGTTCTAGGAAGTGGAGGTAGCAAAATAAGTCCTTTGGGTTGGTGACGCCACACAGAAAGGTACCGATGGGGTCTTTGGCACCCGGGCAGAAACAATCAGAGGGCCGGCTCTCTCCCCCAGCTACCGAGAGCCTCCTGAGCTTCGTCCAAGTGGAAACCCATTCTCCGGCTCTGGCGACTGATGGCTGGAGGATAAGAGACGGCACGAGAAAAAAAATCTTGAACGTTATTGCTGGTTATTGGGATAGCCTGGGCAGGAAACAGAATACGCCGGGACAGCCACGCTGTTGCCTTCGTTCCTGCCGGTTACGAGTCAAGGATTTAGAGGAAAAGGGAGAATACGGGGAGCCGACAGCTGGTTAGAAACAGCTCCCAGGCTCCTGGCCAGGAAAGGAGTCACTCTGACGATGGGCAGTACATATTTGCCCGGAGACTTGGAAATCGGCAGGATGGAGGGCAGCTAGTTGGCGCTGTGGCGGGTAGAGTGCTGGGCCTGGAGTCAAAAAGACTCATCTGTGTGAGATCAGATGTGGGCTCAGACACTCACGAGCTGTATCTGTGTCCCTTAACTTGTTTGCCTTGATTTCCTCCGCTGTAAAATGAGCCAGAAAAGGGAATGGCAAACCACGCCAGTGTCTCTGCCAAGGAAAAATTGGACGTGACTGAAAGGATTCCTCACCACCAACGGCGACCACTTGGGCCCATGAGCTCATCCGTGCGATCACAACTCATTCCCATCTGCCCATCCCATAAGTTTGGGGGGCAGGAAGGGGGACCTCCAACCACTAAGCCAGTTACCGCTGAGTGCAGCAGCTCTGACACCGGAGCAGATTTCTGGATGTAGAGCTTGGGGAACACGGGGGGCTTTGGGGGGGGAAGTGCCCGCCCAGGGGGCTGAGGGCCAAGAGGCTCAAGTGGCTGTTTCCAGGAACTGAAGGATCATTTTCGGGGCGGTGCTCCCTGACTGACCTGAAGCTCCATTTTTACCGGAGTCAGACTTAAGGTCACAGAGAAGGGCAAAGGATAGAAAAGGGAGGAAATAGGGCACGGTGAGGGGCGAGGCAGAAGCTGTGGGTCCGTCTGGCGAGCCAGGTCCACATCTAGACAGGCAGGTGGATGGACAGCCAGCCAGAGGTGAGACAGAGGACCGGACGATGCAATTAGGTGAGCGACTGGACAGCTAGATGATAGATTGACAAATATAAACGGAACATTTAAGTGCTTGCTCTGTCTGCTTACAATTGCAGCTGAGGAAACTGAGGCACAGAGACTTGCCCGGGGTCATGCAGCCAGTAGATATCTGAGGTAGGATTTGAATCCAGGTCCTCCTGATAATAAGTCCAAAAGCATCATCCATGGCTGCCCATGTGGATATTAACAGTTAATGAACGGGGCTGAGAGATCCCATATTAGCTAGCGGCGACCGGGTACTTGACGATGGAAGCAAGAAGGGTGGGGGTCCCTGTCGAGGTTCACGGGCAATAAATGGCAGCGGAAATGGGTCTACACCATTTCCTCGGGCCCTCGTGGAGTTGAGCCGAGTCGGGGGCTGCACGCTGACTCACCTGACCCCGGTGGGGTTAAAGCAAGTTGTACCGAACGCTGACGTCAAGGACATTTGGTGTCCACAAGTTGGGCCTGGCTGAACGGGAGGTGGGGAGGGAGGAAAAGAGAGCCACGGGTAGCTTAGCCCTCCCTTCTGGGCGTCTCTCCAGCTCACACAGGTGGAGACACTCCATAGCTACTGACTCATTTGCATTTTGGGTAATCACCCATGTGGGCCCTTGGGCTCTCTGTGTGACTGTGCCGGGCCACAGACTAGCTCATCGAGGATCCACGTGGGGCTCCCCCTCCCAAGGACGTCACCCAGGCGAGAGCAAAGGCCCCTAAGGGGTCCTGGCTATGCTGCCCGCTGGCTTGCCTTTCCTTGGGAGGCCGGGAATTGTTCTGATGTGGCGGTCCGTCCCCTGTTCTCCAGGTCCGGGAGAGGCCGCTTCACCTGCCCTGATTACTGCCGCCATCTTTCCTGTCTCTGATGTAAGGGGGAAAGGAGGAGAATGGAACGAGCATTTATTAAGCACCTACTGTGTTGGGCACTGTACTAAGCACTTTACATATACGCCCTCATTTGCTCCTTGATAACAACACTAGGCGAGAGATGCTATTATTATCCCCCCTTTAAGGTTGAAGAAATTGAGGCAGACAGAAGTGAAGGGACCTGTCCAAGGTCACACAACTAGTAAGTTTCTGAAACTGGATTTGAAATCAAGTCTTTCTGGATCCAGATCCGGAGCCATAACCACTGCCCACCCCTGCGACGCATCTCTGTGTACCCTTCAACTAGAGATTACAATCTACTTGGGAGTGGGGACTCTTATTTCTGTCTCGCCATCATTGGGGCACGTAACAGTGCCTGGTACACAGTAAGTGCTTACTAAATGCTCACAGAATTAACAGCACTGACCTCGAGCTCTGCTGCTCTTTGCCCGTGTGGCACTGGCCCTGGCCCTGGCCCTTCCTGGGTTCTAATTCTCTCCCTCATCTGTACCATCAGAGCAATGACCCGGATGAGGGGCCCTTCCTGCTGGGGACGATGACCAAGATGGTGACCTTCACCCCAGCACCCACCGACAAAGTGCCCTCCCCATGAGCCTCCTCCTCCTCCCTGCTCTCTGCAGGTGTCGAGGGAAATCCAATGCTCCTCAGCTTTCTCTTTCTGGGCGTGGGTATGTGTCTGTCTGTGTCTCTGTTTCTGTCTCTGTCTCTGTGTGTGTGTATGTGTCTCTCTGTCTCTGTCTCTCTGTTTTTCTCTCTGTCTCTGTTTCTCTCTGTTTCCCTCCCTGTCTCTGTCTCTCTGTCTCTGTCTGTCTGTCTGTTTGTCTCTCTCTCTGTCTCTGTCTCACTCTCTCTGTCTCTCTCTCTCTCTCTCTGTCTCTGTCTCTCCCTCCTTCTTTCTCTGCCCTTCCTCTCTCCCTCCCCCTCCTCTCTTCCCTGACTGTCCCTCTTTCCATCTGTTTCTTTCCGGGTCTTGCCACATCTGCCTCCGTCCCCCGTTCCCATCAGACAGACCGGTGCTCCCAGAGTCCCCCCCATTTTGCCAAGGCAGCCCGAAGCCACGCTCGTGGGGGGGGGGGCCCAGCCATAGAGGTTCCCACCTACCTAGCCGTGCCCGCGCCGTGCCCAGGAGTTCACCCCGGTCCTCGCCCAGCAGCCGAAGGAGAGGCAGGAGGAAGGGCAGGAGGAGGGAGGGCGCGCGGAGGGAAGGGGGCCGGCCCCCAACGAGCCCCTTCTTCTTTTCCTTACTAAACTCAATCCAGATTTGCCTTGGGAAGCCTGCCTGAAACGCCCCCCCCCCCCCTCGTCCCCATCTGGCTCGTCCTTTCTTAAAGCTGTATTCTCCACTTGGGGAGAAAAAAAAGAAAACTTGCAGTTCCAGGAAGCACTCCTCGGGCCGAAGGAGAGCTGCGGCCCCCCGCGGCCTGTGCCCGTCGCCGCTTGGGACCGTCCTGGAAGCTGGGGGTCCAAAGCTCCGCCTGAGTTTGGGGGGGCAGCGGGGGGCCCCCAGTCCTCTGGGAGCCCTCGTGCTTTCACTCTACGGGAGCAGAGCCACACTAAGACGGGAGGATTGCTAGCGGCTGGGGTTCAAGTGGGTCAAGCCCCTGGTGTTGGGGGGGGGGACCTGAGGCCCAGGTGGGGGTCACACAGCCAGGAAGTGATGGAGTGGAGACTGCCAGCAGTGTGAGTGAAGGGAAGGGGGCCCCGGGACGCAGGGAATGAAGGAAGGCTTGCTAGTCTGGTCACGTCTCAGTTCCGGAGGGTATGGGCAAAGGAGATCTTCCAAGGTCAGATAGTACGGGCAAAGATCTTCCAGAGGCTGGAGGGTACGGGCAAAGGAGATCTTCCAAGGTCAGGGAGCACAGGCAAAGGAGATCTTCCAGGGGCCAGAAGGTGAGGGCAAAGGAGATCTTCCAGAAGTTGGAGGGTACAGGCAAAGGAGATCTTCCAAGGTCAGAGAGCACGGGCAAAGGAGATCTTCCAGGGTCAGAGAGCATGGGCAAAGGAGATCTTCCAGCAGGCCCGGCGAAGAGTGGGCCACACTGGCATTTCTGCCAGGATGCCCCAGTGGCCACTAGGCAGCCAATCTGCCTACTCAAAGAGAAGGTGAAAAACATCCCAATACACCCAAAGGTCTCTGGGAAAATTGAGAGAAAATCTTCAAAGGGCGCCAAGGATGGAAGCTGCCTCCCTGGGCCATTCACGCGGCTAGGCCCCATCTGATCAGCAAAGCCATCAGCGCCCACCTCTCGTGCCAGGCCCTGTGCCAAGCTCTGGGGATACAAAGGAAGGCAAAAGCTGGTCCCTGCCCGCGAGGAGCTCCCACTCTACTGGCAAACAAGCAGGTGGGAACAAGTGGGACACGCTGGAGCTAAGAAACGGAGGGCTGGCATTAGGGGAGAATGGGAAGGACTCCCTGCACAAAGTGGGATTTCAGCTGGGACCTGAAGGGAGCCAGGGAGGGAAGCCAGCAGGAGGGGAGAGCATCAAGGAGAGCGCGCCCAAGCTCACAAGCAGCACGCGCTTCCAGTGACAGATCTCAGAACAAATCGGATTCCCGCAAGGTCCCTGGAGAGCAGTTATGGACCGACCGCGAAATCCTTGACTAGAAACAGAGGCCTGAGGGATCCTGGGTGAGAGCAAAGGGGCAAATACAGAGATGGGGAAGCCCACAGAGCAGAGCAGGGCGGCCTGGTGGTGAGAGCACGGAGGGACAGAGCCGTGGGAGGGAAGTGGCAGGAATATAACTCCTAGCGGAGCACCCGACAAGGAGCAGGGAAAGGCCGATGGATGCGATAGCCAGACCGCGAGTCTGCCAGCGGGGCAGGAGGCTGGCTGGCGTTGAGATGTCCCTTCAAGCTTTGCAAGCACTTTACAATTATGACCCTATTTGACCCTCACGACAAGTCCGTGAGGTAGGTGCCCATTTTATCCCCATTTTACAGAAGGAGAAACTGAGGCAAACCAGGGGAAGTGACTTTCTCAGGGTCCACACAGCTAATAAGTATCTGAGACCAGATTTTAGACTGGGTCGCCTCTGGGTGCCCGCCCCGAGCTAACGCCAGAGTGGTGAGCAATTCCTGGGGTAGCTCAGGGCTAATTCCAAAGGTAGAGAAAGCACTGAGAAAGAAGCTCACCACGGGGCCCGGGTGCGAGCAGTGAGGGGCCTGGCTGCCAAGGAAACGACGCCAGCTTGGGAAGGAAGCAGCCCGAGCTGGGATCTGGGGGAGATGGCGAGGCAATCTCGGCCGAGCCGGGCGTGCCAGGAGCCGGGCATTTCAGGCTCCAGACCAGGGAGAGGCGGAAGCCGCTGGGCCAAGGCTTCTTTTCGGGGAGATGGGTAATCAGGAGGATGGGCTTCCCCAAGCACAAAATCAGACATCACTCAAAGGATTCGGCTCCTCCCTCCCTCTCTTTCCCCCCTTCCTTCTTCCTCCTTCCCTTTCTCCCTTCTTCCCTCCCTTCTTCTCCTTCCTTCCTTCTTTCCTTCCTCTCTTCTTCTTCCTTCTTTCTTCCCCCTTCTTCTCCTTCCTTCCTTCTTTCCTTCCTCTCTTCTTCCTTCTTTTTTCCCCCTTCTTCTCTTTCCTTTCCTCCCTTCTTCTCCTTCCTTCCTTTTTTCCTCTTCCTTCTTTCCTCCCCCTTTCTCCTTCCTTTCCTCCCTTCTTCTCCTTCCTCCCTTCTCCTTCCTTCTTTCCTCTTCCTCTTCCTTCTTTCCACTCCTTTCTTCTCCTTCCTCCCTTTTTTCCTCTTCCTTCTTTCCTCCCTCCTTTTCTCCTTCCTTTCTTCCCTTCTTCTCCTTCCTTCCTTCTTTCCTCTCCCTTGTCCTTCTTTCCTCTCCCTTCTTCTCCTTCCTTCCTTCTTTCCTTCCTCTCTTCTTCCTTCTTTTTCCCCCTTCTTCTCTTTCCTTTCCTCCCTTCTTCTCCTTCCTTCCTTTTTTCCTCTTCCTTCTTTCCTCCCCCCCTTTCTCCTTCCTTTCCTCCCTTCTTCTCCTTCCTCCCTTCTCCTTACTTCCTTCTTTACTCTCCCTCTTCCTTCTTTCGTCTCCTTTCTTCTCCTTCCTCCCTTTTCCTTCCCATTCTCCTTGCTTCCCTTCCTTCTTCCCTTCCTCCCTTCTTCTTTTCCTTCTTTCTTCCCCCTTATCCTTCCTTTCCTCCTTTTTTTCTCCTTCCTTCCTTCTTTCCTTTACTTCTTTCTTTCCTCCCTCCTTTTCTCCTTCCTTTCCTCCCTTCTTTTCCTCCCTCCCTTCTTCTCCTTACTTCCTTCTTTCCTCTCCCTCTCCCTTCTTTCCTCTCCCTTCTTCTCTTTCCTCCCTTCTTTCCTTCCCCTTCTCCTTCCTTCCCTCCCTTCTTCTTCCTTTCTTCTTCCCTTCCTCCCTTATTCTTTTCCTTCTTTCCTCCCCCTTCTCCTTCCTTCTTTCTTTCCTTTTCTCCTTTCTTCCCCTTCTCCTTCCTTCTCTCCCTTCTTCTTCCTTTCTTCCCTTCTTCTCTTCCCTCCCTCCTTCCTCTCTTTTCCTCCCTCCCTCTTTCTCCTCCCTTCTTCTTCTTCCTTTCTTCTTTCTTTCCCCTTCTTCTCTTTCCTTCCCTGCTTTCTTTTCCTTCTTGCCTTCTTCTCCTTCCTTCCTTTTTTCCTCTCT
>JAJPUD010018330.1:0-17499 GCA_023553655.1 Myrmecobius fasciatus | reverse complement strand
AGGGGCAGATTCCGCTGAGTGTGTGTGTACCCATTGGGGAGGGGGGGAGTCTCCAAGAAATGACCCCACCCCCCACGGACAAAACCCTGGGCCCACACCAAAAAAGGGGGGAGCAAATATTTGTCTAACTCCCTCACAGAGCCAGAGAGGGGAAGGGACTTGCCCCAACCCACACAGCTACACCATGTCGTTGCCTCTCAAAGCTCTTCATTTTACAGAATAGGAAACTGAGGCAGGGTGGGGTGAGGGAAAACGGCCAAGGCCACCCAGCAAGTTAGGAGGCCGGTAGGTCTAAAGCCCAAATCCTATCCCCTCCCACTCCAGGAGTCCTCTGGCTGGGAGTCCATGGAGGAAAGTGGGAAGGGGGGCAGTGTGGCCTAGTGGCTTGGGTTTGGGGTTCATTTATGAGCTCCAAACAAGTCAGCGGCCCCCCCAGTCCTGGCAGGCTTTCCTCAAGTGTCAAACTCGCTCGTTTTTTTTTTTTTAGGGTGTGGGCGGGGCCCGAGCACCCTGAAGGCCGGCCTCTAAGGCAGCAGCTGGAGAAGCACTGGGAGGCGCCCAGAGCTTTTCTCCTGGCCTGGAGCGCCCTCTGCTGGACTCGGGTGGCAGAGCCCAGAAGAGCAGGGGCCAAGGACCAGAGCAGCATCTCTTCAGCCTCAAACTTCTGCCCCCAAATCTATTCCTGAGCCCCCGGAAGAACCTTGAGCTCCGTCTCGTGCCTCGTTAGCTTGGGCAGTCCACTCTGAGCTAAATTTGAACGCCCCCAAATGGTGTCGGCCATCACCTCCCGCCTCCCCGTCCCCTTTCCTGAGGTCAGGCCCTGGCCCTCCCCACAAGCCCTCCCCTCATAGGAGCCGACTTCACAAACCATTGAGGCTGAGGAACGGTTTCAGATTCAGGGGACGAAGTATCTTGGGTTTTTTTTTTTGTTTTTTTGTTTTTTTGTTTTGTTTGTTTGTTTGTTTGTTTGTTTGTTTGTTTTTTTTTTTAAAGCAAGGAGCGCGATGTCCCTGAATCTTAGAGTAAATGGAAGGAAGCAAGAAAGGCAGAAGGGGCCAGGTTATAAAGGGCTTTAGGAGCCAACCAGAGGACTTCATATTTGCTCCAAGGAGCCTGGACTGGAGCCTCTCCAGAGTCCACTCTCCATGGAAGTCCACGGAGAAGGACCCCGACTTTGGGGAGCCAGACCCTGGGGGGTCAGCAAGCAGCAGGTTGCCATCCTGCTGGGTATCTTGTTCCTGTTCCCAGGCTATTCCTCCGGTCCCTTACAGTCAGCACAATAAGTCTGGAAGGAGCCAGTGGAAAGTAGCGCTAGCAGGAAGTAAGACTTCAAAGGGGAAGCTGGGAGTTGTGTACGTGCCGTCCCAAAGATCAAAGGAACATCGCTGAAAAATTCTATCTTATGGTAAGCAATGATAGCCCCCCGAGACTCCGGGTTGAATCAGGGGAAGCCATCTGGGCTCCATCGGGGCCTTGGCTCCTGTGATCTGGCAATCTCGGATCAGGAGATCGCCAAACGCGGCCGAGAACTCTGAGATGACGCGGCTCCGGTGACTTCCAACTTTTACCAGCGACTGAGACGACTTGGGTATATTGATGAGCTAACCTTCTCTTCCCCCTCCATTTGGGTCCACACTCCCAAGGGTTCTGGGAACGATTGTCAGTTCCCCGTCCCTCCCTGCCGTCTCTGCCTCTTTCCTTCGCCTTCCTCCCCCACACCATCTTCTTCCGTACCCCCTTTTTGCTGCTTGTTTCTGTCCCTTCCGCGTTGTGGACTTCTCCATCCCCCATGTCTCATAAAGTGGGATTGCGGCCTCGAGTGCCCGAGCCATGGCGGTCTTTCCCAGAGAGTACCTGCACCCATAAATTAATTTGAAATTCACTGGGGAGCCCAGTCTCTTTGACCCAGAGAGCAGAATTAGGAGCAACAGATAGAGGTCCCACTGAGGCACAATTCAGCTTTCTCTAAGGGAAATCTTTTTTCCCCAAGGAGAGCAGGAGGGAAGAAGAGCAGCTTTTTTTTTTTTTTTTTTTTTTTTTTTTCTTTTTCTGAGGCAATTGGGGTTAAGTGACTTGTCCAGGGTCACACAGCTAGGGAGTGTTAAGTGTCTGAGACCAGATTTGAACTCAAGTCCTCCTGACTTCAGGGCTGGTGCTCTATCCACTGCACCACCCAGCTGCCCCAAAGATCAGCTTTTCTGGAGGACACGGTGGCTTATCCCTCCCTAGAGAAATCTTGGACAAAGGAGAGGATATTGGAGAGAGCTTCCTGTTCTTGGACAGTTTGGGCTCTGTGGGAAACCTTCCAACTCGGGGACTGTGGAATAACAAACTCCGTACCCTGGCAGCAGAGGGGAAAGCCAAGAGGCTCCCCCGGATTTAGGCACAATGAAAGCAGGGACTATGAAAGAGGAAAAACCACCAGAAAGCCCCACTGGAAGTCCAGAATAAAGTTGGGGGGCCCGGGCTCCAGCCCCTGGCCCGCTAACCGCCACTGCCAAAGGGGCTTTTGGAAAGGAAAGACACTAGGCACAGGGGAGCCCCTATAATGGGCCAGATCAGGTGCCAAAGAACAAGGCTCTAATCTGAGGTCAGGAGCAGCCTTGGGCACAAGAGGGAGCTGAAGTCTCAGTGGTGCCCCTTGAGGGTGGCTCAGCCATGTAAAGGGAGCAGCCCGCTTTCCATTCTTTGCCATGAGGAGGGATGCCCGCACTGGGGCACGGCCCTCAGGTGGGCTCCGCTCTCCTGTATCACGGGGCAACCTCCCTTTGGCCAGTCCTGACTTTACCCCCGCCACAGTATCCATTTTGTGGCTTCCCCATTTAGGGATCTACCTTTCCTGTTGCCGTATCCCCACCATCAACCATGACTCAAGAGTACCAGACAGGTACGCTGCACTCGGGGCGCCCCCTCCCACAAGGAAAGTCTATTAGGGTTCTACCCACCCCCAAACCAGGCCCTGCAAGGGACAAGTTTGAGGTCCTCTAGGTGGCGCTGTGGTGGAGAGGGCACCAGGTCAAGAGGTCACAAAAGTGTGGCAGACACTTAGTAGCTGTGCGACTCTGGGCAAGTCACTGAACCCTATTTGCCCCAGTTCCTCATCGCTCCTGTACCTTTGCCAAGAAAACCCCAAATGGGGTCACGGAGAGTCTGACAGACTGAAATAACTGACCGACAACAAAACCTAGACCAAATAGTGGACCGTGCTCAGGTGATAGGCACATGCCCAGGAGCAGATGGTACCCACCCCAGAGGTAGGAAGGAACAAGCTAGAGAAGCTGACGGCCCAACTGGTTAACTTGTCATTACGCCCAGACACCATATGCCAGAGGACTGTTAGTGGCAGGATCGCCCTGTGGCAAAGCCCGCCCTCCTCTCGGCCCCTTTCCCACGGCAGCCGGGCCCTTCCTCCTGTTTGACCACAGCCCCCTCAGAGCCACACGGGAGGCCCGCTTTGGGCTCAGGAAGTCCCAGCTAGCACCTCCTTGTCTAAGGCAGAGGGCTGGCTCGGTTGGAAAGCGGCCCTTCTTGTTGCAACTCTGGTACTTTCTGGGTGTCGGGCCTGCTGCACGCTCTGACCCAGGCCTCCGGTGCCTGCTGGGAAGCCCCAGCCCCGGGCCCACCTTGGTCAAAGGAGGTCACGTACTGGCCCATGGGCTTCTGTCCGGTTCTATCCCGCAAACATTTGTGATGGAGCGGACGCCGTGCCAGGTGCTGGAGATCCCAAAACACAAAGGAAATAGGCCCTGACCTCGGGCACCTGCCTTCTACGTCCCAAGTCAGTCAAAGCCAAAGTCACGTCAGGAGGGTGAGAGGAGGCACCTGACATGAGCCCGGTGGGCAGCCAAGGCCGAGGGGTCCAAGTTCTAGAGTATTAACTCTGGGGACTTGAGGGCTAACCGATGGCAACTTGTTCATTTTACTGATGAGGACACTGAGGCTGGGAGACGTAGCATCTTGCCCAAGGTCACTCAGCTAACAAGTATTTGCTGCAGGATTGGAACTCGGGTCTCCTAGGGTCTAAATCCAGGCCTCCATGCTCTGTATGACACCCTGCTCTTCCCGAGGAGATAATAAGAGGCGAGCCACACAAAAGCGTGGAGGCTCAGATGAGCAGAATTGTAAATGGGGCTGGGGCTATGTGGAGGAAGGGAGGTCAGTCCTAAGAGGTCAGCTGGGACCAGCTGCGAAGGGCTGGCAGTGCCCAGGAAGGCAAGAGGGAGCCCTATGAAAACAGGAGGTGGCTATCCTGAAACACTGGAAGCGGGAGGCTGGGTGGAGCACTTGTGGAGGGCTTTCCCCATTCAGGAACAGTCTCTGGGGCCCGCTAGGAGCCTCAGTGATTCTCGCAGACTAAAAGCATCACGCTGCAGAGAAGGAACAGATGGCTAGTGGTCCAGCTCCGGGAGCACACACAGCTGGACGGGGGTCTGGAAGAATGAGTAAGCTCTGGATTGGGAGGCTGCGCGTTCTTGAGGCGAGACCCAGAAAGGAGGCTGGATGTGGCTTACGTGACTTCTCGAAAGAGGCTGGCCTCGTTCCAGGAGATAAGGCCGGACAAGTAGGCTAGGGCCAGCTTGCTGAGGGCCTGGAACGCCATCCCACACAGAGTTGGGCTTTCAACCGTGACGTCCCAGACTCTCCGTTAGGGGAAGCCTTAGAGAGCATCCAATCGCAGGCCCCGCTAGAACTGCGGGTCAGGGGTCTGACCATAAGACCCCTGGGAGTGGGGTGAAGGGCCGACTACACAGCCAACTGAAAGCTAGCCTTCTCTTTGGTTCTCCCCTGCGGTCGTACTCTTTAGGAAAGTCAAACTGGACTGAAGGGGCAGACTGGAGACGGTGGGATAGCTGGCCACCGGCGCTGACCAGCGCTCGTCCCTGGCTCGCCCACCAAAGGAGGAGAGGCTCGCCCACTGAGGGAGGAGAGGCTCGCCCGGATGAGTCATTTTATCAGTCTTCCCATGGTCCCCTGCAGCTCCATGCCCCATCCTCATGAGGGTAGCCCTTTGCCCCTCACTTTCTAGCCATACGTGGCCTCAGAGTCTGAGGCTAACTCCATGATTGGGGAGTCCCTTCCGGGAACCCCCGTATCATGAGAAAGCTCTTTGGTCCGTCCCGCCCCCACCCTAGCTGCCTGACCCCTAGAGATGATGAGAACCTGCCCGAGTCCATTACTCAATGCCGACACTTAGGAGCCATCGCACTCCCCGATTTCAGTTATTCTGAACACCCCTCCTGCTTGCATCGGACAGCTCCCATCGCCCATTGCCCGTCGCCAACCACGCCTTTGCTCCCATCTCCTTCAAGCCCCTGGTGGTTCAGGGTGGGAGGGCTGGAACACTCTTTGCTCCCCATCCCCATTCCCAGATTCTCCCTCTGCCTCCATCACTCAGGAGCCTCCTCCTCTGAACTTTGTCCTGCCTCAGGAGTACATCCAGCTTGGCCGCCCAATCAGGAAGAGAAAAGAGGTAAAGAATCAAGAACCCTACTACAGGCTTGGCACAGGGCAATGACATGGTTGTAATTAGGGACTCCATCTCTCTAGATATCCACTAGAGTGCTCTCTCAGGAGCTCTGTCTCTGGGGCTCTGTGTCTGTCTCTCTGTCTCTCTCTGTTTGTCTGTCCCTCTCTCTCCGTCTGTCTGTCTCTCTCTCCATCTGTCTGTCTGTCTCTCTGTCTCTCTGTGTCTCTTTCTCTCTGTCTCTCTCCCCCCCACCCCCAAGAGAAGAACAATTGATAAATGTTTGGCTTGCCTTAATGATCATCGGGCTCTCCAAAACCTGGAGGAAATGTCAGAGGAGCCTCTACTCTGACAGTGCTTGTGATCCAGCAGGAGGGCCTGGGTGCTTTGTGCTTCTGGGAAGTCTTTCAGCTTCCATGACTTCAACCATCGAGGGGACCTTGAGCTCCAAGAGAAAGGAGGGAGACAGCCGTGGGCGAGCACCGTGCCCTGTCCAGACCTCCTCCACCCAGAGGACTGTGTTCAGGTCTGGGCACTAGCTTTAGAAAGACACTGGACAAAGTAGATGGGGCCCAGGGGCCGGTCACTAGGGTGGCGAGTGGACTAGAGACTACGCCCTGCTAGGATTGAAGCTACTGTCTCTCGGTCTCTCTGTCTCTGTCTCTGTCTCTGAAGCGACTTAACCTGAAGGCTAAGCTGAAGGGGGAGCAGGGGGGAGCAGGACAACTGTGGCCAAGTCTTCGCAAGGCTGGCACGTGGGAGACGGACCAGCCATGTTCTGCTTGGCCCCAGAGGGTGCAACCAGGACCAGGGGATGGGGGGGAGCTACAGGGGAGGGGGAAATGTAGGCTCAGTAAGCAGGAAAAACTTCCTGGCCATTAGAGCCGGCCAGGGGGGAGGGGACCGCCTTGGGGAACACTCGCCATCATGGGAAGTACTGGAGCAGAGGCTGGGAATAGTGCAGGAAGGATTTCTGCTCAGGTCCAGCTGGGCTCAGGTGGCCCCCGGGGCCCCTTTCATCCGGGCTCTGGTGGGGCAGGGAGATGTGCCGCCAGCCTCCCGGCCTCCCCCTCCACACCGCCTCAGGAATACGTATTCAGGGGGGCCAAGAGGATTTTTTATGGAGCCGAAAGGCCCTTTTGCCCTCCAAGGCCCGAGCCGGCCCACTTCCCTCCCTCGGGTCCTCTCAACCCTGACATCGGCCACATGAAGGAATAACTTTCCCAAGGTGCCTTGCTTCCCTCCCCCCCCTCCAGCACCGGGCCCTCCAGGGGGCCGCCGTGGGCTCCTCGGCCCCGCAGGCCAGCCTGGGAGGGCCGGGAAGGCTCAGGAAGCCCCTGCTGGGTCCTTCTCCTCCTTCAGCTTGGGTTTCTGTTTCCATTGGATCAAAGAACAGCTGTGAGTCACCCGGTGCTCTCTGCTCCTTGGGACGGGGAAGGAACACAGAGCCTCCGAGAGAACGGAGCGGGCCAGCGTGTGCGCAGACGCGTGTGCTCCGCGCGCTCCGGAGGTTCGGCCCCTCTCCTGCTGGCCCATGACCTCTCAGGATGTGCAGAATTCCTGGCAGGGACACTTGCAGGGGCCCCTTGCTCCGGCTCCACGGAGAAGATCTTGATGGTTTCCACATGGGCTGGCCCAAGTCCTTACGGTCCTTGGGTTTCCACCTCCGGCCTGATCGTTAGCGGGGGTGGGGGTGGGGGGGAGGCTGGAGAGAAGGGAGCTCACTGATCTGGCCTGCTCCTCATCCAGGGGGAGAGGTTTTCCCAAGCCGATCCCCAAGAGCTCTTCGGGGCTCATTCCTGCCCATCGGGAATCAAAGAGGGAGGACCCCAGGGAGGGCGCCCCCGAAAAGCTGTGTTCGAATCCTCCCCTGGTACTCACAAGCCACTGATCCTCTGTGTCTATAACATGGGCCCCTAATACACATGGCACCTTTCCGGATGGATTACTTTGAGCCTTGGGTGGGCTAATGGATGGAAGCGCTCCGATTCCGGTGACCCATGGCATTACCACTCCACGGGACTCTGGCCTTGGTCCTCAGCCAGCCCCGGCTACGGCAGCACCTTCTGGGAGACGGCACAGGGCGGACGGGGCCCCTTCCGAAGCCGTCCCCCTTGCCGAGGTGTGCCTGGCCCAGGAAAATGTGGTCGCCAACCTACCGCTGGCTACCTGGCAGCACAGCCCGGCGGGGCCGGGCCCTCGGACCCGTGCCAGGCATGCTGAAGAAAGCACAGCTGGCTCAGGCTCCCTCCAGCGAGCTGCCTGGCAGGACACCAAGCCTGCTATTTAGACAGCTGGCGCGAGGGCCTTCGGCTCCGAGGCCCTGGAAGGAGAGAGTCAAAGGCCGGGGTCCAGGAGGGGGTCCTGTCCGAGAGGAGCCGGCAATCCCACCAGCATTTGTTCTGGGCCTATCCTTGGGACGCAGAGATCAAAACGGCCCGAGTCCCTGCCCCAGGAGCTGATGATTTCCCGGAAGGGGAAGGAGGAGATGGGGCTAGGGAACGGAGGGATACGAAGACACGCGTGATAGAATAATCCTAACAATAACAACAATGAGCCCAAGTCACATTTAGGCGGCGTTTGAGATTTGCCGAGCGCTTCACAAACATTATCTCATTTGATTCACACGCCAACCCTGCCGGGCAGCCGCTGTTATGATTCCCATTTTACAGTTGAGGAAACTAAGGCAGCCCGAGGTGAAATGACTTGTCTAGGTTCATACAAGTACTCTGTGTCTGAGGTGGGATTTGAACTGAAGTGCTCCTAAGTCCAGATCCAACGCTCTGTGCACTGGGGCTCCCCCTTCCCCTAGCCGATTCAAGACAAAAAAGAGCTCCAGAAGAAGTTTCCTGGAAAGCAAAGAGAAGGAGGAGATGGCTCCCAGCTAGGAGGAATCGGGGTTCCCAGAGGTCCATCGTGGGCCTAACCCTGCAGAGACAAGACTCGCAGGTGGGGGAAGGCTCTAAGACTCCCCACAAGATCCGCCAAGTGGGAACCGCAGCCCTAAGAAAGCCAAGAAAAGGCCGGGCTCTGGAGCCGGGCTAAAGGGGCATGCGGAGGTCTCGTGGCTCCCACTCTTACAGGTTACAAAGACCCGGAACGTAGATAGCGTGAGGATGTCATACCCATTTTGCAGAAGGGGAAAATGAGGCTCCAAGAAGAGGCTAGTAAGTGTTGGGACGGACCCTCTGACCCAATCGTTAGCTTCCTGCTCCCCAAAGCAAGGCTCTTTCTCTGAGTCCAAATGTGCCTTCAGACAGCTGTGGGACACTAGGCAAGTTACTTCACCCCGTTTGCCTCAGTTTCCTCATCTGTAAAAATGATGTAGAAAAGGAAATGGCCAACCACTCCAGTATCTTTGCCAAGAAAACCCCGAATGGGGTCACAGAGAGGCAGACACGACTGAAAGCAATCAAATGACTACGAGCCAAGCACTTTGCTAAGTCCCAGGGACACAAAATCTGTACAAACGAGTTCTAGACGAGATAAATTGGATAGAACCAACAAAGGGAAGACACATAAATGTTTGTTGACTGACTGTCCAAGAGCATCCAGGTAATGAGTGGCTGAGCTAGGGTTCGAACCCAGGTCCTCTGCCTCCAAATCTCAAGCTCCTTCTGCTGTCCCGGAGACAGAGTACTCTGATTCACACCACGGGGACATGGCAAATCAGAGCATCCCAGAAGAGCTGGGAACCCGAGCAATCATCTCGAGGCGGGGCTCCCATCGGCAGCAGTCTCTGCTTGAATGGGAGCCAAAACACGAAGGGGGCCCTGGGACCGGAGGGCTACAGGAAGAAGCCAGCGCTCCCTTCTTTCTCACTGAGTCGGGGAAGAAAAGTGAGCCCCAGAGATGGGCGCCGATTGTCCTTTGCCACATGGCAGGCGGCCCAGGGCTGGGAGGCCTGCCAATGAGGGGACGCTGCCCACCCTTGCCAGACGCCGGGGCCGACCCACAGCCAAGCCTTCCGGAACCTCCCGAATCCATGCCCCTTCTGCCTCAGTTATCGACTCTGGGGCTTTTGGCCGCCCCCAAGGCCAGCCAGGGGTTTCTCCAAAAAGAAAACACACGCAAATCGCACTCTTGAGATAATTAACAAAGCAAGAAATCAAGCCCTGATTTGTCGCCTCCCTCTGTTTCCAAGTGTACACGCTCCCACTGAACGGATAATGATGAGCTCTGGCGGGCCGGCCTGAGCTGGCTCCGGCACACTACGGGAAGGACATTCGACGTGCCATCAGAAGGCAGCCTTCCGCTCCCAGATTCCCCACTGAAGGTGGACAGAGACCGGCAGTCACCGGGACAGGGACACACATAAAAGCGCCCCGCCACCCCCCCCCAGTGTCACCCCCTCAGCACCCCTGCCTCTGTGCGGCCCCGAGCTGCAGGAGAGAAGCTGACCCCGAGAGCATAGAGCTGGAGTTCCATGTCATCCCACACTCCCCGCAACGATTAAGCCAACTGGAAACAAGACAATAATTAATCCCCAGGCTTTGGCGGACATGAGAACCACAGCTTGGTACAGCCCCAAAGAACCTGAGGGTCGTGCATTTCAGCCCTTTCCTTAAGCAGAAGAGGAAACTGAGGTCTCTGCCTGGAGGGGAGGGGAGGGGCTAGACCAATTTTACATAGGGAATAGGGAGCAGAAGCAAGATTGGAACCCAGGCCCTTCAATTCCAAATCTAGCTCTCTCTCCATGGCACCATGCCCCGTAAATCAGGTTAAGGCTCACCAGTACACCACGGCGGCTCCATTGGCTCCAGAGGCAGAATCGGGCAAGCGGAGGCTAAGAGGCTATACCGGCCTCCCTGGGATAGGGGCTTTGGGGCCACCTGCCAGCCACGAACTTCACCTCCACACGGTGAGTCTGCCCAGGGCCAAATGTCGGCGCGGTCTTTGTGCCCGGCCCCGGCTGGCCCTTTTCCTCAGATGCCGAATGGATGCCCAGGGCCAAAAAGCAGCTTCCCAGCCTGGGCAGGCTGTGGGGCTCCCAGTGAGCAGAGAGTCTCTATGGCTCCGGCAGGACTCATGTGGTATCCTGGCTGCACTGAGTCCTGAGCTCCAGCTGATTGATGGCTTTCCTCCCCTTCCCTAGAAAATCAGAGGCTTGAGGGTAGGGGGAAAAGAAGAAGGGAGAGACAGAGACAGAGAGAGACAGAGACAGAGACAGAGAGAGACAGAGAAACAGACAGAGACAGAGAGAGATAGAGACAGAGACAGAGATAGAGACAGAGACAGAGAGAGACATAGAGACACAGAGAGAGACAGAGACAGAGAGAGACAGAGACAGAAAGAGAGTGACAGAGAGAGAGAGAGACAGAGACAGAGAAAGGGAGACAGACAGAGAGAGAACACACATAGGAGCATGAAGGATCACTCGAGCAGACTGCTCTTATTGAGCCTTTGGCTCCAAGAACTTGGGTGAAATCCACACTTTGTGCCCCCAACCAATGCCCTCTGTGTGTGCCCAGCTGGCAGCCAATGCCTGTGTGGTGCTTGGTACTTTACAGGCTTTCAATGGAGAGATGAGGCTCATAAAGAGGGCCTGCCTCCCACAGTCGGGGGGAAGGGAAGCAAAGGGGTAAGCTCGCCCTTCGGGATGCTAGGCAGCCCCAGGGACTAAGTAGCTGAGCCCTGGCAGTGCCCAGCACCAAGCATGACGGCCGAACTGAAGGCTGCACCTGTCCTTCAAGGTACAGCCCCAAGGGCTGTCTCCTCCATGGCGCATCCCATGCACACAGTCCCCCAACTGTTCTGCCATTTCTGGTCTTACCAATAAGGGGCACTTGGGGGCAACGTGACTTACCCAGAGTCACACAGGCAGGGGAGGATGAGAATCCAGGTCATCCTGACCTTGAGGTCAGCTCTCTACTCACTACACTACCTTGCCTCTCCTTACACACTCATCCTATCCTTCCTAACCTGCATCAGAGTGAGCTGTACAAGTTTCAGCTGTCCTGCTCTATGGCCACCTAAGAGTTGAGTTTGGATCCAGGACTCCAGGGAAACTTGGGGAAATCCCTTCTCTCGGGGGAGGGGGGGGGCTCCTAGGGCCCATCCAGCTGAAAAGCTAGAACCTACCAATTCTTTTTTTTTTTTTTTTTTTTTGGCTGAGGCAATTGGGGTTAAGTGACTTGCCCAGGGTCACACAGCTAGGAAGTGTCTGAGGCCAGATTGGAACTCAGGTCCTCCTGACTTCAGGGCTGGTGCTCTATCCACTGTGCCATCCAGCTGCCCCAAACCTGCCAATTCTTAATATTTTTTGAACGAACGAATAAACCCTCCAATCTAGATTCCTCATTGTACAATGATCTGGCCAAGGCTACGCGGTGAATTAGGTGGGACCAGAGGCTGAGGCTTCCGACCCCTAACCCCTGCCCTGACCCCTGCTGTAACTTCATGCTATCTCCACACAGGGAGCACCAGCACTCTAAGCAGTCCATGCAAAGGCTGGGTAAGTGGGCTACCTTGGACAGTAACATACACATAGGGGAATAATGGGAGATGACACTGGAAAAAGAGACTGGGGTCAGAGAATCAAGGTCCTTGAACGCCAAGCTGAAGGGTTTAAACTTCATTCAGGAGACTACGGGGAGCCCCTGGAGGTTTCCGAATCATGTAGCGACAGGAGAAAAATTGGGCTTTAGGAAGATTGATCGGACAGCGCCTGCAGGTGGCAATGGGGAGACTGAAGCTGGAGAGACCCACTGGGAAGCCATCAGTCCAAGCATGGGATGAAGAGGGCCCGGATGTGGCTTGTGGCCACGAGAATCGAGGAAAAGGAAAGCTGCACTAGACATGGCGAGCAAAGAACGAACAAGAGTTGATCACTGGTTGGACTTGGGGGACCCCGATGAGGAAAGAATCGAAGAGGTGACTCGGAGAAGGAAAATCGACCAGGTGTGAGAGTGGGTGACCCTGGGGGGGGGGAAGGGGAAAGTCACTGAGTGAGTGAAAGAAGTGGGAGCCATAGAAAGTCCCATCTCCAGCGGGGCTCCTGTCAAGGACTGAGAAATTACTTCCAGAAGATTGCACTTTCTCCTGTCTCTTTGTCCTGGGTAATCTCCACTTGTCTGGGCCCTTCAAAGCCTCCTGGGGCTTCATTTGCCTAAATACAGCCCAAGGGGAAATCCTACTGACTTTCTCTGTTTACTAAGATCCAGACACTTCCAGGCTAAAGCTAAAATAGCTCAGAGGGAGGAGATGCACTCATTCCCCCCCCCCATTCTCCCCCCCCCCCCCCCAACTTCACATCAGTTCTGTGGGAAAGTCTGTTTGGGAATTTCCCACAAGCCTGTGTCCTTGACCCTAACTTTACAGCAATGCTCTCTCTTACTCAGCCGTCAGCCTTCCAAATAGTGTGCTTGCTTGTCATGTTAAATGCAAAAATATGGAGGGGGGGGGCCGGGGAAATGGGCCCCCGCTGAGGATGCTCTGGCTCAGCTCCTCAAGGCCCTGGGGGAGTCCCACTGAGACTCTCCATCGCCACCCTGCAGTTGGCAGTGGCTGGCTGCGGACAAGTCGGTAGACTTTGCCCAAGTGCTCCCTTTTCCTCCTGGAAAAACAGGGCTGGGGGGCTCCATTCCTTCCCCCCCAACTCCATCACTGGCAGGGAGATCATAACTCTAGAGAGTCCCAGAAAGTCAGAGCCGAAGGGACCTTGCAGACTGTTGTATCCACCCCAGCCCGCACGGTTTCCAGATGAGACTGGGTGAAGGTAAGACTTTTTGGAGGTCCCCCAATAAGCAAATGGCAGAGGATCCTTCCCCCGTCCACTCTTTGGAGCAGGGAAATCCGGGGCCTGGGTCTCAAAGGAAGGGGAAACTGAGGCTGCAAGCGCTTGTCACAGGAAACCGCTTTCGCCAAGGATGCATTATGGCAGAAAGATCCCACCCTTGGGAGCTGCAGGTGGACAGCTCAGAAAGAAAGCAGAAGTAAGCAGATGAGGAAGGGGGTACCCAAGCAGCGCACTGGCTCCCAGCTCAGGGCCCATTAATCATCCAATGTCTCAGTCCCAGAGGTCCATCAGCCCAGCTGGGGAAAGGCAAACAGGGGGGCCAGGGGCACGACATTGGAGCTGTCTGGGGGGGAAGGGGGTGCCCAAACTTGGGCAAATCATTTGCCAACTTGATCTGAGCTATCTGAGGCAAACTGTACCTCAGTTTTTATGGGCAAAGAAACAAGCGCATCCACCTCAATAGTCTGCAAATTTGCATCTTTAAAATCTTTCATAAATGGTAAATGACGTGTAGACCAGAGAATTGGTTTAAAATAAACTTCTTGCTGATTTATTACCCATCAACGTTGCTGTCTACACCTGTCTTCTATACCTATATACCCCGGGGTCACAGGAAAATTTCTCGAGCCAAGAAGGGTCACCAGTGGAAGAAGCCCTGAGCTAGAGAAACAGCTTTCTGCAACTTCAGCACCTGCGCCCTAAACAGCGCCCTCTTGTCCTGGAAATTTCCCGACAGCCACCTAGTTTCTGAGGAAATTTCCCGACAGCCACCTAGTTTCTGACCCTTGGGTCATTATGCAGGCCAGAAAGACGCGGGAGAGAGAGGTGTCCATTCTGGCAAAGGAGGAGAAGTGGATGGTGGTGGAAAGGACCCCAAAAGTGGAGTTTCTTCCACCCTAGAAGGATCTCTAAGGATCCTTCAAGACCGGCTCTGAAAAATACTGAGGGGTGGGAGTGGAGGGAGGGTTCCAAATCAGCCCCCTGGTACCCACGGAAAGCCCACAGGCCCTCTCTCTGGAGGATCAAGCTTGGAACATTACCCTTAACTGGGGACCATCCCTTATCCCAGTGTGGGTGACCCCCCCTGTCCCCCGATATCTTGCAAATCCCAGGACTGAAGCCTTCCCTAGTGGTAGAGATCCAGAATCTTTTTCTGGCTTAAATGGCCTCCTACTTCATATCAGTCAGATGTACACAAACAGGGGGATAAGGAGAGAGCCAGGGAGCAGAGCGCGCCCTGCCAGTGCCTATGTATAGCATAAGAACGCAATGTTCCCACGGCACTCCCCCATGGCTTGCCAGGGGCCTGTATCCAAGGCCGAGGGCTGAGCATGGTGGGAGCCCCTTTGAGCTGTCCAGAGAGCAAGAGAAATGAGGTGAACAAGTTATTGGCTTGGGTGGCTGGGCAGCACGGTGGATGGAGTACCGGGCCTGCAGTCGGGAAGAGTTTAAATGTGACCTCTGACACTGCTTGGCTGCGTAACCCTGGGCAAGTCACTTAACCCTGCTTGCCTTAGTCTTGTCATCTGTAAAATGGGCTGGAGAAGATGCCGAACAAGAAAGGCCCACTTGGGGTCACGGGGTCAACCACGACCGAGATAACACAGCCATCACCACCGCCCGCCATTGCCTGGGAACAAGAACGAGCCGCGGGGGCTTCTGGACTCTTTAGGGGCTGGTGACCCAAAGGCCTCATCGGGATCCGCTGGCCAGAAAGCATCTGAAGGAACGAGAACGCTCTCTGTATCATGTGGCACTCGCGCGGAGGCCGGCCCAGCTCTGGCCGGGACAGTTGTGGGTGACAGTTTTGGGGGATCAGGCCGTGGGGGCACTGACCCATCCTGATGGCTCGGCCTCTGGTCACGATGAGTAGTGATTTCAGTGACTCGTTGGGGAGATGGGAGCATGGTGAGCTGTGGGAAGGGAAGCCAGCGAGACGTGAAGGCCCGGTTCTGGGGAACCGCGGGGATGGCCACCTCTGCTCACTTTCCCAGTCAAGGGCCTGGTCGGGGACTTGGGCCCAGCCCCTGTGATTTGGGTAAGTGAGCACAGGAGGGCACAATACACTAATCGGGGCTGCTGGGATGAAGCAGAAGGCCAGAAGTTCAGAAGAGATGGTGAGGTCCGGCTAATCCAAACCTTTTGTTTTGTAGAGAAGGAAACTGAGGTCAGAGGGGGGTAGCAAGTAAAGGCAGAACTTGAACCCCTGACCAAATCCCACACTTTCCATGGTACAATAGGTCAGGAAAACTGAAGGCCGTACCAGACCCTTCGTGTACAAAATCCTTTATGGGTAGCATTGAGAGAACTGGGAAAATCTTGAGTACTCTCCTTGAAAGAAATGTTAGGGCAGCTAGGTGGCACAGTGGTTAGAGCACCAGCCCTGAAGTCAGGAGGACCTGAGTTCCAATGTGGTCTCAGACACTTAACATTCCCTAGCTGTGCGACCCTGGGCAAGTCACTTAACCCCAATTGCCTCAGCAAATAATAATAAAATAATAAAATAAAAAAGAAAGAAAGAAATGTTGCCTTTGCCCTGGGCAGCAACACCATCTCCTGCCCTTTGTGGCCCATGGTGGCCAAGAGGTCAGTCCCCAACAAGGTGGGGTTAAGCCCTCCCTTCCCACTGTGGAGCACAAACCTGGCAGCAAGGGAGCAAAGACTAGCTCTGGGATTTTGTGGGCCACAGACCAGCCTCGAGAACAGGTCTCCAATGCACTCAGTGTGGACCGGATACTGAATAACTGGGCAGCCCCCCCCCAAAAAAAACACCCCTACTCTCCCACTCCCAGCCAGGATTGTTGTGAGCAAGGGAACAGTGATGCAGAGTAGGGACAGCAGGGAGACTAGCTTTGCCCCCAAGTGGATTGACCTGGGACCCGGCTGTGGGTTCTTTGGGCAAGAAGAGCACAAACGCAGTTGTTAGGACTTGGGTGGGGAGCTCCTGACACCCTCAAGGAGCTTCTTTAGCAACAGCTTTTAGCTTCATCTGTCTTGCTGAACTGCTTTTTTAATTTTATCAATCTTTTTTTTTTATGAAAGCTTTTTAATTTTCAAGAGATATAATTTTTCCACATTAACCCTTGCAAAACTCTGTGTTCTTAATTTCCCTCCTTCCCCCCACCTCCTCCCCTAGATAGAAAGTAATCCAATATATATTAAACATGGTAAAAATAGATGTTAAGTCCAATATATATATATATATACATATATATATATGTATGTATACATACACACACACAATTAACCCACTGCACAAGAAAAATCAGAACAAAAAGAAAAAAGTGAGAAAGAAAATAAAGCGCAAGCAAACAGTGACAAAAAGGGGGAGTGCTATCTTGTGATCCCCACTCAGTTCCCATAATCCTCTCTGGGTGAAGACAGCTCTCTCCATCACAAGGTCATTGGAACTGGGCTGAACTGCTTTTATTATAAGGCACCTGAATATATTTTTATTAAACAAACCCTGGGACTCCGAGTGCTCCATGGGGCCTCAGGCTGAACCTCCACTGACCAGTCACCTTCTTACCCATAATGCACTGGAGTTGCCTCAGGCAGCCTTGCATCCTGCACTGGGCTCTCCTGAGACTAGAGAGAGGGAGAAGATGCAGATGGCAATCCCCCCTCCTAAACTGGGGGCCTTCAGCTCTTCTGGGCCCAGAAAACGTGTGGTACTGTCCCTGTCCAAAGGCCAGCAAATTCCCACTTCCTGGGTTCCGGCCCTGCGGTCTATCAGGATGAAAAGCTTTTTCCCTTGAGCCTTCGCTTTGGTCTAGCCCAGCCCTCCCCAGGTGTCCCGGCCCAGTCCCAACATTAGCCAAATCCCTCTTTATCCCACATTTCTGAAAGCCCAGCCCAGCCCTACCACACTTTACAATGCTGGTCAACCTATGTCTCATCTCCCCCTCCCACTCCAAAGCTCCCACTACCCAGCCACGAACATGCAGACACCCTCGGGAGCGTGCTGGGAGCGCGCCTGGAGCACACGGGGCCACCAGGAGAAACAGAAAGACTGTTGGACCCTCTTGTGCTCGTTTACCAAGTTTAATGCTTCTCCCTCTCTACCACAAACTGGCGGCTTGCCAAGGGCAACCGCTGGGTACCCATCTCTGAGCTGGGCCCCTACCCTGCTGGGAGCCATATTTTGTTTCCTGACCCAGTTTTACTTCCCATAAATATCTGCGGGTGAAGGAGACGCGTCTCCGTCTCCTTGTGCCCTTCTGTGGTCGGGGTGTGGGGTAGGGCAGCTGTAGCCCCCCAGAAGAGAACCGGCCAGGCCCTTTATTTTCTCACTGTT
>JAJPUD010018329.1:0-18245 GCA_023553655.1 Myrmecobius fasciatus | reverse complement strand
CACTTACAATTCTACTTGACCACTTACATCTCGTCTTGACCACTTACATTGATGTTTTCTATCTTTTCTTGCTTTCATGGTCTCTGTGAGAGCCACTACAGCTGGTTTGCCACTGGCATTTCACACTTCTCTACTGACCTCCAGTCTTGCGCCTCCAACTGACTTTGCAACATCTTGGACTGGACATTCAGTAGACATCTTGAATTCAGTCTGTCCAAAATTGAAGTCATTATCATGCCCCCAAACCCTGGCTTCCTTCAACTGTCCCTGTCACCCATGAGGGTCCAGGAGTGTTGCTAACAATAAGGCTATCAGAGGTGATAGGAATCCAGTGGAGCTATTTAAGCTTCCAAAAGAGGATGCGATTAAAATGCTGACAACAAATTTGGAAAACTCAACAGTGGCCATTGGATTGGAAAAGATCCATTCATGTCCTAGTCCCTAAGAAGGGCAATGCTCAGCTTCCCGAGCAATTGCACTCATTTCAAACGGCAGCAAGGCTATGCTTAGAGTTCTGCAAGCTGGCTTTGGACAATATAGGAACCAAGAATGAAGAGGCTTTAGAACCCACAGTGCCAGCATTCGCTGGAGAAAGCAAGGGAGTTTCAGAAAAACATCTCCTCCTGCTTCGCTGACTAAAGCCTTTGATTGAGGGGGTCACAAAATATGTTATCAAGTCCTCAAAGAAATGGGAGCAACAGATCATCTTATTTGTCTTCTGAGGAGCCTGTATGTGGGGCAAGGAGCAACAGTTAGAATCAAACATGGAAGAACTGGTTGGTTTAAGTTTGGAGAAAGAGTATGACAAGGCTGTACACTCTTAGCTTATTTATTTTACTTGTCTGAAGAGCCCTTCATGTGAAATTCTAGACTGGAAGAATCAAAAGCCCAAATTAAGATTCCCAGAGAAAATATCAACAATCTCAGACATGGAGATGGTACCATACTGATGGCAGAAGGTAAAGAGAAATTGACAGCTCTTAGTGGGTGTAAAAGCTGGCTTGAATCTTAATATTTAAGAAAAAAAAAAAAGACCTAGACTTCCAGTGCTAAAATAGCAGAGTAAGGAACCCTCTGAAGTCCTCCCAAATTCCCTTTCAAACATCTAGAAACCTGCCTTAGAATTGATCCAGGAAACTAAGTGGAAGCCCATCAATGGGAAAATGGCTGAATAAATTATGGGATATGAATGTTATGGAATATTATTATTCTGTAAGAAACGACCAACAGGACGATTTCAGAGAGGCCTGGAGGGACTTGCATGAACTGATGCTGAGTGAAATGAGCAGAACCAGATCATTATATACAGCAATAACAAGGTTATACGATGATCAATTCTAATGGACGTGGCTCTCTTAACAATGAGATGGTTCAAACCCATTCTAATTATTCAGTGATGAAGAAAGCAATATACACCCAGAGAGGACTGTGGGAACTAAGTGTAGTTCACAACAGCATTTTCACTCTTTTTGTTGTTTTGCTTCTCTCTCTCTCTTTTTTTTAAGTGGTTTGATTTTTTCTTGTATGGCATGATAATTGTATAAATATGTATGCATATATTGGATTTAACATATATTTCTACCATGTTTAACATATATTGGACTACTTGCCATCTAGGGAATGGCATGGGGAAAGGGAGGAGACATTGGAACACAGGGTTTTGCAAGGGCTAATGTTGAAGAATTGTCTACACATATTTTGAAAAAGCAAAAGCTTTAATAAAAAAAAATTGTTTTTAAAAGAATTGATCCAGGAGAAGGGAAGAGCTTACAAGCCCTGCAGGAAAGGTATCTCCTACTGGGGTAGTGTTGAAGTTCTGCTCCAGTAGTAATAAGGGTGTGGAAATAAAGGGGCCAGGCGAAAGACTTCATTATGAAATCTTCAAATTTATTGGTCAGAGAGACAAATATATGATTCCAATGCTTATAGAACCAAAAGAGAATACACTCTTTGATATCCCATATCTTTTCTAACAAGCTCAGTCTACTGAAATGCAAATGATTAAGCCCAGATTTTGGCCACTTCAACAGAAATGTAAACACATCAGAGCAAAATTATTCCACCAATGTCCTCAAGTACATCTCTCCCAAATGCCTTTGGTCTCCATTGTGGGCTGCTTTTCCTGTCCTAAGTTCAAAGGTATATCTTTGATCTATTATATAACTGAGTTTACATTTTGCTTCAGTTGCCAGGATCTTTATCAATGTATTAAATAAGTCTGTCTCTGCTATTTAAAATCACGAGGGAAATCAGTGAGCCAAGTTTCAAAACCCAAAATGGATTTTTACCTCCTGGCCCTCACAGGGTTAGGAGGGGATCAAGGTTCCAGAGCAGCCAGCCAGCCAGCCAGCCTCACAGCAGGGGGCCTGCAGCAAGGCTCTAACCCTGGAGCAGTCCCCCAGTGAGACCTGCAAACTAGCATCCCTTAGGTAAGGGAGCAGATCAACACCCTAGTGACCCTACTGCCCAGCACAAACCACCAGCGAGGCCTTGAGCCCATTTCTGATCAACAGTGTAGCACCACCCTGGGGCTAACCACCAGTGAGACCCCACCCCTGGGTCCTACTAGCAGAGTTCCTGCTTTCATAGCAACCCAGCAGCAGGGCCCTGCCCTTGGTGCTGAAGCAAAGAAAGCAGGGGTAGCAATCATGATCTCACATTTTGCAAAAGCAAAAATATAACTAGTTAAAAGAAATAAAGAAGAAAACTGTATCTTGCTGAAAGGTATCATAGGCAATGAAGTCATGTTAAAACTAAACATATATGCATAAAGTGGTATAGAATCTAAATGTTTAAAGAAGTTGAATGAGTTCAACTTACTATCAATAGATAATAAAACTATAGTAGGAGAGACCTCAACTTTCCCTTCTCTGAACTAGATAAATCTAACCAAAAAATAAATGAAAAAAGTCAATGAGATAAATAAAATTTCAGAAGTTAGATACAGTAGATCTCTGAAGAAAATTGAATAGAGATAGAAAGATACCTTTTTCTCAGCAGTACAAGGCACCAATGCATAAAAACCTCACAATCAAATGCAGAAAGGCAAAAATAGTAAATGCTTTCTTTTTAGATCATGATGCAATAAAAATTACATTCAATAAGAGACCATGGAAAGACAGACTAAAAAACAATTGGAAACTAAATAATCTAATCCTAAAAAACAAATTGGTAAAAAGAATGAATCATAGAAACTAACCTCCCTAGTTTTTTTTCTTATCTATTTCATGGTTAGATTTAATTCTGAGAGGGAAGGGTTTTTTTTTTTTTTTTTCGTTTGTTTTTTGGCGTGGCCTTCAGATAGCCCAATAATTTTTAAATGGTCTCTCCTGGATAGATTTTCCCAATGAGGTATTTTACATTTTCTCCCATTTTTTTGTTTCATTTATTTGATTGATTCTTGCTGTCTTGGAGTCATTAGCTTCCATTTGCCCAGTTGTAGTTTCCAATGTATGATAGCTTTTGTATTTCTTTTTCCATCTGATTAATCTTACCTTTCCAGGGTTTTTTTCTTCTATGGATTTTTTTTTTATTGCATTTTCTAAGGAATTGTTTTCTTGTTTATTTTAAATAATAGGTTTTATATTTACAAAATACATGCAAAGCTAGTGGTGGGTCTACTTGCCTTCAGTCTTTCTCTATTCCAGTTCACCCTCCATTCAGCTACCTAAGTAGTCTTCCTGAAATACAAATGTGACCATGCTATGTTCCCTCTCCAATGGCTCCTATCACCTCCAGGATCCAACTAAGCCCTCTGTTTGGCACATAAAGCCATTCCCAGGCTGGCCCCCTCCTTCCATTTCGTTCCTTTTATACAAGTACTCCTTGATCCAGTGATACTGGTCCCCTTGTCAATCCCAATGCATGGCACTCCATCTCTGAGCTTGGGACATGGTTCCTGCACGTCCCCCATCCCTGGACTTTTCTTTATCCTTATCTTCCCCTTCTGGCTGCCTTCCATTCCCACTAAGCTCCCACCTTCTCCAATCTCTGTAAGGCTAATGCTTTCCCTTTCTCGAGTATCTCCAGCTTATCCTGTGTATAGCTTGTTTGGACAGCCATTTGTGTGTCACTTCCTCCATAAGACAGTGGGCAGAGCCTGGCTCTTTCTTCCTTTGTGTCCAGTGCTCAGGGTGACCTGTGAGGGTTGCCAGTCAGTGCAGTGACATGATTTTTTTTTTTTATTTAGCAGCTTGTAAAGGAGCGACTGGGGAGTGGGTGGTGACCCAAGGCTTATCCTGACAGGATAAGGGGTCCAGGTACTGGAGGGAAGACAGCAGACAGATGAATAGCTTTGCCAAGGGGTCAAGATGGGGGGGGAGACAGAAGTGTAGACATTGCAGAGGGGATGCTGTGAGAAAGAATCAAGGCTTGGAGGCACATGGTGAGGAAAACAAGCAAGGTAGTGAAGGTAAAATGATTCAAGGTTGTACTCAGTCAGGGAAAAGGATTGCAGAATTCAAAGAGGGGGAACCCTTGTGGGTGAAGGCTCAGTCCAGAATCTGACCATCTCTGGGGGGAGCTGAGTAGGGGAGAGCCTGAGAAATGGGGGTGTTGAGGAGGTGAAGGGATCATGAATATCTGAGTAAGTTTTCTGCTAGGAGCAGCACAGGAAAGAAAGGTTGACCTCATGAGAAAAGAGAGAGTCCTGGAGGCTGGTTGACAGTGGCTACTAGAATTTTGATTAGATGGTAGATATGGGCTGAGGGAGTCCATAGGAAAGGAGGTCCTAAAGTGCTGGTGGTCCAAGGGAGCCAGATTCTAGTAACCAGGGAGAGAAAGGAGTGTAGTTCTGGAAAGGATGGCCTCCATTGGAGGCTGCATCAAGAGTCCAGTCTCCATGAGAGGCAGAAGGGAAGGAAACATGGAAGCTTGTGACCCAGGGAGCGGAGGGCACAGGGAGCTTTAGAATGGGTCAGAGGGAGGGAGCAGAAAAGGGGCTTTGAAGGACAGCCAATTCCGAATGACCAGATGGGGCCAGTTAATCATTGAGGAAAAAATTCAGGGAGGTTACCAGCATTCCCAGGGGATCAATCTCAGGGGGTTTGGCAGCGGCCTATCACTGTAGCCGGGCACAGCTGGCAGCCGGACTCTGCCCCCAAAGAGCCAGTCCACAGTCTAGCGGGCCAGGCAGAGTACAAATGACTCTGAGCAAGTAAGCGATACCCAGGATAAGCTCAACAACAAAGCCCATCTGGGAAGCTGAGGAAATGGGGGGAGTGTAGGGTGTCCCGTGCACAGGCTCAGGTGGAATGG
Organism: Myrmecobius fasciatus; assembly: GCA_023553655.1. Lineage (NCBI taxonomy): Eukaryota > Metazoa > Chordata > Mammalia > Dasyuromorphia > Myrmecobiidae > Myrmecobius > Myrmecobius fasciatus. Next base: position 12,989 of record JAJPUD010018329.1, on the reverse strand, counting down.
CCATTAGTCATGTTCTTTTCTGTGCTCAACACTTTGATGGCATCAAGGACTTTCCATTTCCAATTTCTGGCCCCAGAGCACCTGGACATGTTGTTGCCAGGTTGTGTGGCCCGGCCACAGGGGCTTGGGGAGAACTGCTCTCCCTGGGCTGCCTGCATCAGGATCCGAGGGTAGGACAGCGGTTGACAATCTGGCATCTGCCAACTTCTGTCCCTTCTTCAGGGGCTTCCCACCTGCTCTATTAGGGGACCACTCCCCACAACGATGGCAAAGGACCAGGGACAGAGAGCGGGCAGGTAGCCTGGGGATTTTTGGCTTAGCCATTTACTTCCTAAATGCTTTTTGACCTTTAAGCCTTTAAAATACAACAGACTGGGGAGCCGTGGGGGAAGCCAGTCCGACGCCCGTGGCCTTGGCTCTCTGGAAGCCCACACAGTCACAAGGGCCCTCCAGGGAACCCCAGTGCCAAGATGGCTTCAGGCACCAGGATGGTGGCAGACCAAGACCCGGCCCTCGGCCTTCTCTGGTGCTGAGTGATGGGGGCTCCAATGGCTTTCTGAAGTCCTTCCCTCTGGTTCCTACCCCCAGGAGAGTTCTCAAGGTCAGGGACCCTGGGAGGTGGGATGAGCAACACCTGAGCCCCTTGAGCAGAGAGGGGTCGGGGCGGCGCAGGAGCCAGCTCCGGATCAGCTAGGACCCCTTTGGGGGATCCTGAAGGAGAAGCTGAGTGATGCTGGTGGAATAGTAGAAGTGCACGGCTGGGTGCCGGCCCACAGGCCGGGAGTCTGGGTGAGCCCGTCCTATAACCCACAGCCCATTCTAGGACAGTCTCATTCAATGGCCGTGCTTTCTGGAGGTCAGCCAGACCGTCCCTGGGGGGGGGGGGGGTAGGACATGGAGGCAGCATCCGGGTCTTCAGCTGTTACAGCCAGACCCGAAGCTCCAGAGCTGACGCTCCTCCGCAGTTGGGCTGAACACCGGGTGCCGCCATGTTGGGTTCTGTACAAAGTGAGGAGCTTGGGAGGGAGTCACTGAGGGGCTAAAAGGCCGACTGTCCACTGGGGCTTTGTGTCCAGCCCAGTTCTTCCTGAGCGCCTCCTCTTCCTGATCACCTGGAGGCTGCCCCGAGCTCTCCCAGCTTGTGGCCAGAAGCCACAGCTCGTGTTTGACCCCCTTTTACATCACATTTAAGGACATGACCAGTCACAAGGAGGGCATTTCCACCAGCCAAGCTGGGTGCCCTGCTGCCACCCTCTAGTGGGCATTGCCAACTCCCCCAAGTCACCACCTAGAGCCCCAGGCCTTGCCCTCTCCAGTTTGCATGCCCAGTAGCTAGCACGGCGCCCGGCACACAGTAGGTCCTTAATGCCTTTGCACTCATTCAAAACTGGGGAGACAGGACGGTGGTCCCTCTTAGAGCAGCACGGACACTTGGCTCATCCAACCCGGACTGTCGGCTCTGGGCGACCATTAAGGATCTGGAGCGAGTCTCACTTTGGGCCTCAGAGTCGCCACGATCAGCTAAGATTGGGGGCGAATCGGGGTGGCTGTGTAGGGTGCAGACCCTAGGCCGAGGGAGCTGGGGTGGGCAGTGAGATCCGGAGACGACTCCCCGGCCGTCCTGAGGTCAGAGCCGCGGGCTCTCCTGCCCGCCCTGTCCGCAGAGCTCAGGGACCGTGGTGCTGGACGTCAGGAACGCCGTCACAAGCAGGGGATGTGGCCATTTAGCTGAAATGCTTTTTTATTCTTTGTCACAAGAAATGGTTTGCTGGGCAGGAGAGATCCTCAGTAGCGAAGGGCGTAGAAAAGCCAAAGATGCTGGTTTTTTAAGGTGCTTGGGCACTTGGCACTTGCTGTCCCCCGAGCTTAATGGTTGGCAGGGTGGCTGAGGAATGGGCCCTGCTTTTGTGAAACTTATCTTAGCTTCATCTCTGTGGGGACCGTGCTCCCCACCTCAGAGTGCTGGGGGGCGGGGGGGCTCAACGGCACTCCCGGAGAAGGGGAGCCAACAGGGATGGACGTGCCAAGAAGTAGGGTGGGAAAGGGGGCTGATGGCAGATAAGGAGAGCGGATTGTCCTCTTCCAGTGAGAAGGTCGCATTTATTTCAGCCCAGATGAACGGGGACAGGGAGGGACGACGGAGACAAAGAGAAACAAAGAGTGTGTCCAGCACAGCCAAGACATGACCTCCTTTCAGAAGAGATTTGCCCCAAGGGAACCAGGGAGGATGGGGAGCTCTCGTGGGCTCACAAGACTCTGGCGAACCGGACCTAGACACGGGCAGCTTGGAGGGATTTGGCAAACCCAGGGTAATTTATTCCCATTCTGGTTTCAGGGGCTGAAGTAGCTAAAGGGAAGAGGAGCACAGCGTGGGCCTAGCGGGGAGCACGGGGAAGCGAGCCGACCTAGCGGGGCAGCCATCTGCTACGCTGCCGGCCACACCGGGCCCTACGTGGGAGACCGGGCAGGTGAGACTTCAAATGTCGGTGCTGGAGACTGCGCCAAGCGAAACAGCCCGCCTCCAAGGCTTCCTTCCTCTCCCCCCATTTGCCCGGGAAGACCACCCAGCGGAAGCACGGGGAGTCTTCGGCGAATGGCTGCTACAGCCAGGGCAAATGGGCACGGAGGGTTCTGGGAACCCAGCAGGGCAAATGGGCATGGGGGGTTGTGGGAGCCCATGTGACTACAGCTTTTGCCGTCACCCCTAAACATAATGCTTTTTAATAATGACATGATTCACTTGTTCAAAGGAGCAGTGACTTGAGGGGAGCTGGGAAGTATGGGGATTTCATGGGAGTCGAGGAAGTCTCAGCATGGGCATAGGGGGCGAACCCCCAGAGAACGAGGACGAACCCCCAGAGAGGAGGTGAATCAGTCTGAGCTGCTCCCTACGCTGGGGCTAGGGAAGGAAAACACGGACCTATCCTCCCTTTCTACTGAACTAGGAACACGACATTTACAGGACAAATGAACACAAGCCACAGGAGCCGGGCGCAGGCGCAGACTTCCTCTGGATCCATTCTGCATGCTCCCAGACATGGCCGGCGCCCGCTGAGCTCCGGCCCCGGCGCCCTAGAAGGTGCTGGTGGAGGTGGTGAGCCGCCTTCCAATGTAGATCCTAGGGAGAAGCAGACCACAGTTTGGTGGGTGGTACCCAAGCGGGGGCCTGAGACCCTGGAAAGCAGTCGTTTCCTGCTTCTCGGCCACTTGGTTCCTTCCAAAGTACTGGGGGGAGGGGGGGGGGTCCAGGACAGGCAGGACCATCTCCAAAATGGAGTTCGGCCTCTTTCTCCCAAACCCTCCCTGCCAGGGGCATCCCTGACTCCTCCTTCTCTCACCACCCCCCACCATGCTGCCAAGTCAGTCAGTCAATGTGCATTCATTAAGCACCTACTGTGTGCCAGGTAGTGATCTGGAAATGCAAAGAAAAGGGGGACACAAAAGACCCTCCCTATGTAAAAGGGGGGACAACCCGCCATCCACTGTGACAGCCAAGACTCAGAAAGGAAAAGGCTAAATCTACTAAGGAAAACTTCCTGCAGGTGAGAAAGTGAGAAGCCCCAAGGTCTCGACAATCAGTGCAGTCACCTCCCCCCAGCCCCCTTCATGAGCCCCGGGCTCCAGCCAATCATACGGGGTGCCATGTGGGTCCTGTCCTGCCCTCGCCGTGGGGGCCGAAGGCTTCCCCAGCACCAACTCTGTCCCAACTACGTGGTAACGTTCTCTGTTCTCTGCTCAGTGCACTCAGCCAATGAGCACTTATTGAGTGCCTTCTGTGTGCCGGGCAGACACCAGAGAGACAAAAGCCGGTCCCTGCCCTCTAAGGGGGGACGCGAGAATTAAATACGGACAAACGGGAAACGGCTAACGTAGGGATGGCGCCGGAACTGAGGGGCCGGGGAAGCCTTCCTCTAGGGATGGATTTAAAGGGAACCACGGAGGAGAACTGACATGGACACGTGAGCCCATCTGGCCAGTGTGGCCCCCATCCTACAAATGTGGAAACTGAGGCAGCAGGGGTCAGGTGACCGAGACCCCAAGTGACCTCGGGCCTTCCCGGCGCCTTCCTCCCTCCACAAGGAGACGGCGTTGCAGGAATGGAGATCAGCCTGGAAAAGCCTCCGGGAAGGCGGGCCCTCGAGGAAGCAGGAAGGGGACGAGGAGGGACAGTGACCCAGACGTGGGGGAGTCCTCCTTTGAAACACGTGGCCCCCCCCTCTGCTCCGGCCCGGCCTGCCTCAGTCTCCCCCGAGATGTCAGGGCCACGGCCCCCCTTTCCAGGCTCAGCCCTTCCTCCCAATGGCACTCACCCCAGCCCAATGGCGAGGAAGTGAGAGAGCAGCAGGGACGGGAGGAAGACCTTGAGAAACTCGGCCGAGAAGATGCCTCCCTTTTTCATGACGCTCGTGTTCCTCATGCTGAGTGTGGCCGAGCGCTTCGGGTGCTTAAAAAGAAACTCCCTGGAGCAAAGGAAGTGAGGGCCAGGGGTCAGTGCTCCCAGACTGAGGGCAGGGACAGCCGCTTCCACCTCCCTACCCCCCATCTCCACTTCCTCTGCTCCCCCTTTCCCATGACTCTCCTCTGCTCCCCCTCAGACTCCCCCTTTTTGCTCCCCTCCCCCTTGGGCTCTCCCCTTTTGCTCCCCCCCTTCTCCTCCACTCCCCCCTCTCCATCTTCCATCGCCACTCACTTGGGGGGGATGTTTTCAGGCCTGCTGGACCAGTCCCAGATCCAGTCGGAGTTCTTCTTCAGGATGCTCTCCACTTCTTTCCGTCTTTCCATGTAATCTTCTTCGGACTAAAACAAAATGGAACTTGCTTGAAGCCCTTTGCCCCACCCCCACTCCGGAGAGCCCGAGGAAACCACTAAGAGGAGGCTCCAGAGCAAGCCCCACCCACAGAGCCCCCCAGCTTTCCCCCTCTGGAGAGAAGCTCTCCCCTCCCTCCCGGGCCCCATAGGCCCCAACACCTGCTGGCGGGAGAAATCCCACTGTGGCTGGGCCTGGGGAAGCTGAGCAGCTGTGGACATCCGGGCAAGACTCTTCCCCCCTCCAGGGCTCAACTTCCCCTTCTGTTAAATGGGAGACTCAAGGGGTAGCGGGGTGCAGTGGCAAGGGACTGGCTGCCGGTTCCTTCTCTGCCACGTGATGCCCGGCACATCACTTCCCTCCTCCCTGGGCCCGCTTGCAAACTCCAGCTTCTCCCAGTTCTGGATCCTGTCACTCAAGGCTCAGAATGATGGGCACACAGCTGATCCCGGGAATGGCCTGGAGCCTGCCTGGAGGGGCCCGGGGCCCCATCCCAGGATATGCTTTTTAAAAGGTGCCATTCATTTCTCCCACTCTCTGTAGGGGGGGAGGACTATGGGTGTGGAGTGGGGCATACAATGCCAGGCAGGTTTGCTGAAGTGAGGGATGGCTCACTGCCTGAACAGAGGAGGGGTTTCACAAATGTTTACTGATTGATTGGAAGGGGAGAGAGGGAAATGAAGATTTTAAAGTCATTTAACTCTTACTGGCTCCTCCAAAGAGGAGACAGCCAATGGGCACCTTCCTTCCTGCATGTGCCGGGGGAATACGCCGACCGCTTGCTCATCAGATCTTCTGGAAGTGGGCAAAGGGGACTCCTGCCACGCAGAAGCAGGCTGGCCTGCTTTCTGCCCCCCTTCCGTCCCAGAAGGTTGGGGACTGGCCTCCAGGGGGGCCCTAACATGTCTCACACCAGGCCAAAGAAAGAGTCCAGCCCCATCAACGGACTGTGTGTGTGTGTGTGTGTGTGTGTGTGTGCGTGCTATTCAAGGCCCCAGGTTAGTCACAGCTGGCCACCAAGTCTGTGTGTGTGACTGCATATTTCGTGAAATTCTCCAGGACCTCAGTGACCTTCTAGCACAAGTCAGAGTCGCTTCAAAAATAGGGAAACTGAGGCCCAGAGAGATCATGGGGCATGCCCCAGGGAGTGCAAGCTGGGTTTTCCCCAGGTCCCCCAATTCCCCAAACACAGCTCTTTCCCCTCCCTGCCCTGTCCTGCCCTGCCCTGCCCTGCAGTCTGTGCCCCCACTCCATGAAAGCACGCAGCCAGGAGGTATTCCATCTCCGGGCCGCCGGCCTGTAAATAAACTTGTGTCGCTGAGCTCTGCAAACTCTACATCATGTTCTCTCTGCACGTGACTGCTAGCAATCCTGAGGTGGCCTTGGGGCTCGGTCACAGCTGCCCAAACATTAACCACCTGCTGGCACCCAGTGCCAACAGAACCCGAGGGCCGGCGCAAAAGACTTTGCTCAGCGGGGCCCCGGATCGCCTAGTTAAGATGCCACATGGAGCGGCTGCCAGGCGGAACACCCCATCAGGGGAAAGGGCCCCATCCTCCAGCACGCCTCCGTCAGGTGTCCTTTGAGACCCGCCACTGTGCCCTCCCTCTTACCTGGGAGCTGTTCTTTTCTCCAATGCTGTGAGTATCCACTTCAGAAGTTCTGTTAATATCTTGGGGTGTCTGTGAACGAGGTGGGCTTGGCAAAAACAAGGGTAGGGGGCAAAGGGCAAAGAGATCCTGTTAGCATTCCTTTTTTCATGTGAGGTGCCAGGGAGCAGAGAGCAAAGCTACAGATGGATGACCTTCGAAGGAGGAGGTAAATAAAGATGTAGCCAGAGTCCGAATCCTACCCCCAGATGGCCAGGAAGGTCGGACTTGGCCTTTATGCTCCAAGGATTGAGACCCTTTCTGTTAAGTCAGCCAGCCAGGGAACCAGCTCTGCCCCCCCATCAATGTTGGTTCTGTCCTCTGGGGTCAATCGGAAGCCCCTTCAGATATCTGAACCTAGCCTCCCTGTCCTCCACGTCCCTTGTCCTTCAGATCCTCCTCCTATGATAGATCTGCCCAACCTGGTCTTCTTCCTCCACACCCTCCACCTTCTTCCTACATGGGGGTCACAACTGAACACTGATGTCCCCACGTGAGACATGGGGCAGACAGAGGGCCATAGGACTGTTCCCTGCCCTATTCCTGGAAGCTCAACCTCTCCAAATGAAGCCTTTTTGGATGTTCCTTTCCATTGCTAATGCCCATCAGAGTCCACAAAAGCTCTGAAGCTTTTCCCAGCATGCTTCTCCACCCCATCATGGAGCATTTGTCTATACTGAATTCTGTTTTATTAGAATAATTCTAGTGTTCTAGCTCTTCCAGATCTTTGTGAAGCTCTGCTTTCCTTTATCTCATTCACAGCATAGATAAGAGCACAGATCCATGGGGCACCCCGCTGGGGATCTCAACCCCTGGAGATCATCTGCCAAGCTGACATGGCGTCATTAAGACATCTGCTGAGTTCTGTCACCTAAAGGCACTTCGAAATCCAAAGGCCTGTACTCTGCTCTAGCCCCCTCTCTGACTTTCCCATAGATCCTAATCATCAGATTCAGTACCAAGGAGAGTACCTTTATTATCTCATTTCTCTTGGTTACGAATTCCGTTTATCATTCCCAGCACAAGGCTCACTGTCCTTGCAGAGAAAACAGGAGCCACCCTAAAGTGAGGAGTTCTGGTGGCCAATCAGCACTGCCTCATGAGCCCAAGCAGGAGGTTGGTCCCGTCCCAAAGATCTTGGCTCCTTTACTTTTCATCTTCCCCAGATCTTGGGCTCGACAACTCCTGACACTGTTTTTATAAGCTTATGTCCCACTCACCTCCATCATCTGTTACCTCCCCTTCTTTCCTCCCTCCCTCCCTTCCTCCTTTCTGCCTTTTTATAGCTATCTTTTAAAAAAAAATCTATAGAGTGCTAAGTTCCTTGACATTCACACTGAACTTTGAAGGACATTTCCATTATCTTTCAGTAGAATTGTTCATTTTCGTCCCCTTAAACTTCATTCCCCCACCCTGGCTTTGCCGAGAGAATTTCAGTCTATAGCACCCTCACTTACCCACCAACAAACTTTTCCTACCTGCTCTTTCCAGTTCTAGGGTGCCTGCCATGCCCTATACCAAATTTTCCGCTCTTTTCACACACTCTGGGTAGGAGAGGCCCTGCCCCCAAGCAGGCAGGGCATCTGTTTGTGAAAATTAGATGCAAAATACAATATCCCCTTGAAGGTTCCTCTCCCTTTTGAAAGAGGAAATTATCACATCAAGAAGTAATCAGATATTCCGCTTTGGGAGTGAATTTGTTTCAGCAGACAGACACCTGTACAACAGGAGTCTCCCAAAATTATTTTAACATGGCCCCTCACCGGCACTTCTTAGAATCCTTTGGTTTCTTCAAAGCTCAGCTCAGATACCATCTACATGAGGCTTTCCTCAACACCCCCACCAAATTACCCAAATTCACTTTGTCTATTTGTAGGCTTAAGCTTACTTAAATTGTCCCCTCCTGTAGGATGAAAGGCAGGAAATGTTTTATTTGGTCTCTGGAGCACCCAGTAGCTTCCAATAAATGCTTGTGTCAGTTGACTCCTGGCCCTTTTCTTGGATTTTGCTTCCTGTAAATTTCTGGGTGTCCCCCAATGCAGTTTGCAATTATTCTTTTTCCTTAATGATAGTTCCTCTGCCCATGATCTCTCATCCTTCTTAGTTTGAAAATTTGGATATTATTTACAAGACACCAGGCAAACGGCCTTTTCCAACCCATATTATGTGGGTTCCATCCTCGGTCAGGCGTCTGTTACAACCCTGATCCACAAGCCTAAGTTCCTTTCTCAGGCGCCATCTTGATTGCTAGCCACTTGAGTGTGTCCCATCAAGGACATACACACCCAGAGAAGACAAGAGGCCTGTTTCCATTACTCTCCAGGAGGCTGATGGCTGCCTCAAAGTTTCTGACCCATCACTATGTTCTTCTCTTCTTCCTCTGACCCTAACTAAGGGACTTCGGCTCCTCGGGAGTTCTGGGACTGAACATTATCATTCCTTCAAACACCAGCAGATAGTCACTTTTTCTCAGAAGACTCAGCTCCCTCCTCTTCAAAAAGAACCTCAAAATTGTAGTCAGCACAAATATATAATTGTCTTTTTCCTTCTCCTATGTGATCGTCTTTCTTTCCTTCTAACCTCCCGACAAAGGCCATTTCTCCTCCCCCACTTTAGATCTCTTTCCTCCCCTTGAAACCTAGTTGTGGTCACCTTTAAAGGAACATTATTGGGGTGCCCTGTTAATCTGGTAACTGCTCCATGATCATGGATTAAAGCCTTGGGATTTTTTTATCTCAGAGAAGAGAAGATTCAGGAAAACAGGACATCTGGAAGGCAGTAGCTAAAAGAACATCCTAAGGAAGAGTCTTCTGCTTGGACCAAAAATCATGGAGAGGGCAAAAGAACCAAGTTGGAAAAAACCGGCTAATGAGAAGAGCTCTCCCAAAGGAAAGGGCACCGAGTCAGGGGGTGATGACCTGCCCCTCCCTGGAGGCTAGAGAACCATCTGAAGGCATTCAGGCCAGAAAGAAGGGCTTTAAGATCCCTTCTGCCTCTGCAATTAGCCGACTGCCCAGTGTTCATATGGGAAATCATAAAGATCTCATTTGAAGGTAAGTGTGGGAATCCATTTTTACACAAGATTATAAAAATCTTCCAGTCCAATGAATTTACAGATTAAGGAAACTGAGGCACAAAAAGCCGAAAGGCTTGGTCCAACGTTCCCTTTTCCCAAGTGTCAGAGCTGGAATTGGGTATTTTGACTCCAGATCTGAGCCCTGCCAGCCTACTGTCACTGCCCTAGCTGCTACCACCCCATGCCATCCCTCCTCCTGGGCTGGGAAGCGGAGTCTGCTCCTGTTTCTGGCCAATGGAGAAGGGAAGGGGCAGAAGCCCATTAATGGCAGCACCTCCTTTGCCTTCCTCCCCATCCCCCCAGAGAACGCCTACCTGTCACAGTGAGAACTCTTGGAGCTGCTCCTTCCAGATTCATGCTGGGCATCCAGAAGAATCTTTTCCATGTCGCCATTATAGGCCGAGATGGAGGCTGGCACAGCACTGTGGCCATTGCCATTACTGCTGAAGTGCAGCTCCACCCAAGAACCTGTGGGGACAAAGCCAGGGGTAAAGCTGGAGAGGTGGCCCTCTCTCGTGGGCACACTAGCAGCCCTCCCCCCCTTACATGTGCCATGGACCAGACGATTCTGGGGCAGTTTGAGCTTTGACCCTAATTCTATTTATTTACAATAAATAGAAATATATTTTATTTATTTATTCATAATAAATATAAATAATTAATTCACAATGAATATAAATAAATTATTTATAATGACTATAAATAAATTATTTATTTTGCTGAGGCAATTGAATTAAGTGACTTGCCCAGGGTCACACAATTAGGGAGTGGTATGTGTCTGAGGGCAAATTTGAACTCAGGTCCTCCTGACTTCAGGGCTGGTGCTCTATCCACTGTGCCAAAGGAGATCATGAAAAGTTACCAGAGTTTCAGTCTTCTCATCTGTGAAATGGAGATTCTATGAGGTGCTCATCCTGCCTCCCAAAGCACTTTGTATAATACTGGGATTATCAATATGGGAATGGTTATTAACATGGAACCAGCCTTTAATTCACCAAATTTCAAACCATGAAAAGGGTTTTCTCTCATAGGATTGAGGGAATGACAACAAGCAGAACAAATCCATGAGGATTCAACTGACAGTCAGTTGATCCTGGGACTCGGGACTTATTTAGGCTCCTGTCTAACTCCTCACGCCAAACCTTAGGGCCAAATCTGGTGGTAAAGGACCTCAGGTTCAACTCTGCTTCTAAGGCTGAACAAGTCACCTTGGATAAATGCACTCCCCACTCTGGCCCCAATCTCTTCCTCTAAACAGGGGGTTAGATTGCATGGCCTTCCGGGTAGCTTCAGGATGCCCTGGACAGAATGGGTCTCCAAAGACAGGGAGCTGGTCAGCTGTGCTCAAGATCATATTTGTAAAGGGCTTAGCACAGAGCCTGAAATACACTGGGTGCTTAATGAATGCTGGCTCCCTTCACCTCTTTGGATCGAGGTTTCAGTAGCTGAAGAAGCCCTGAAAGCCAAACCATTTTTTGACAAGCTTATAGAACTGCTTAGAAAGGTCAAAGGCCATCTCTGCTCAACACGGTCCCATAGCCTATTAGTGCCCCCCCCCCGGAGGTAGAGCTTTCCAAGCTTGTGTTGGTCCCATCAGCTGCTGACGCTGAACCCCGACACTGTGATGTCATCGGGGTCCTCCCTGAGCCCAAAGTACAACTCAAAATGATTTGAAAAAGTGGGGTTTACAATGAGGGGGCAAATTTCTGGCCCTTTCCTAAACTGAGGCCCCAAGAACTGGAAAAAGTGCCCATGAATTGGGGGATGGGAAACAATGAAATGTTTTTGGGGGGTTTTTTGTTTGTTTGTTTGTTTTGTTATTGTTTTTTTTTCCTGAGGCAATTGGGGTTAAGTGACTTGCCCAGGGTCACACAGCTAGGGAATGTTAAGTGTCTGAGCCAGATTTGAACTCAGGTCCTCCTGACTTCAAGGCTGGTGCTCTATCCACTGCACCACCTAGCTGCCCTAAGAATTTTTTAAAAAGGAAAAAAAAAAAACCACGTTGTGCCATTATGGGAAGAAGTCACAAAGGGTGAGGATGATGGCAAAGTGCACAACTCGAAGCCAGAGGTTACCATCGCCCAGCAGGGACCAAGACTGACCTTGGCTCCTAACCACAGGGTGGGAGCCCTTCACCTCTCCTGACTTTGTGCTCATCTAGAAAGGGGGGGACATTGGAGTAGGTGGCTGGAGAGTCGCCAGTTAGACCCAAGGGCTCTGCAAAGAGCCGAGCCCCCTCTCCCCAGGGTTTCCTGCCAAGAGCAGTGGAAACAGTCCAGCAGCACAGTAGCTGCCTTTGCCCAGTGTGCAAGGCTGCAAGGGAGGGAAGCCAGGCACTCCGGGACCCAGGGCCCTGCTCACAAGGAGCCCTTTGTCTCTAAACATGTCGTGTCTGTGAGAAAAAAACAAGCCGGGGGCCCATTTCATTCAAGGGGCCTGGGGGGTGGATAAGCAGAGTTGAGAGGCGGCCAGAGCCCAGGCTCGGCCCTTTATAATGTGAAGCCTGGATGAGGCTGAACATTTCCCACATTAGTTGTGCTATTGAGGAAAGGCCCAGATGTGGGGCAAATATCCAGGGACAAGCCTGGCTTCCCAACTGAGCATCTCGGGATACAATGGCCAAGGAGGCACACACATGCTCAGGGAACTGAAGCTGGGCCTTATGGGCAAGCGGCAGGTTATTAAAGATGGCTGGTTTCTAAAAATACAAGAGAACTGGAGACGGACAGGATTTTTCAACAAGATCTGAAAGAGCGCTGGGCTTGAAGTCTCTAGAGTATCCAGGAAGAGACACCTTCCTGGGGCCAGCCTTCATCACCTTCGGGGCAATAGCCTGCTGGTACCCACCTCCAGTCCCACCCTAATGGATGGATCTTGCCGAAAGGCAGGGCTGACTAGGTGAACTCTATTCAGTAAACTCCAGGGACTCCCAAAGCCTTCCCAGCCAGGCCCCTTCTCATCTCTCCAGTCTCCTCAAACACTAGGAAGTTCCCCACACCCTCACCCCCTGGGATTGTGCACAGAGCACATCCCTCCTCGGGCCTGGACTGCTCTTACTCATTTCCACCTCTCCCCTTCAAGCCTCCCCTAGTCCTTCTGGGACTCCCCCAATGCCAGAGCCTTCCCTAGAAACTGATCTCCAGTTCACCCTGCACAGATCCCACTTTGACAGAGCTGTTTGTAGATCATGTCCACCGGACGGAGCTCTCTGAAAGCCAGGCCTGTTTGGGGCCCTTTTTTGTATCCCCAATACGCAGCAGTTCTTGACACACAGCAGACACCGACTCCCGAAGAACGCCTTGGATCACCTGTCCTTCAGACTGATTCTGGCCCCCTCTCCCATGAGGCCTTTTCCTGCTCTCCCTAAGCCTCCACTCTGAGGCCAGAAAAAGGAAGGATGGAAGAGCTGGTTGGAAGGGAATATGACAAAGGAGACTGCGCTGTGGAACATGGGAGG
>JAJPUD010018328.1:0-28960 GCA_023553655.1 Myrmecobius fasciatus | reverse complement strand
AAAAAAAAAAGGAGCTTCCCACAGGGGCTAAATAATCTATATGCTAGATGATGAATAGTCATTAAGACCCATAAAATCTTAGAAACATAAATTTAGAGCTAGAAGAGACTGTAGAGATTGATGCATTCAACCCCTTTAATTTATTGATGAGGAAACTAAGAGACTGACTTGTCCAGGGTCACATATCAAGGTTAAATTATTTGTCCCAAGGCCACATATATTTAATCTGAGTTTGTGCTTGTCAAACTATTAAAGCTATTTGGGGGTCAGTCCTGCCAATCTTGGCCTTAAAACTCACTTATATACCCCATATCCCCAGGAAAATATTAAGAGCTTCAATCCAGTAGGCTGCCTAAGGAGATGTCAACAACCCACCTAGGCCAGAAATGGAGTAAGTTAAAGCTTCCATGCCAATGAGCAATGGGGTAGTCTTCTGTGAGTGGCCACCACATTTCCAGTTTAGGAAAAATGGGGAGACCTAGTCTCAAGAAAAAAAAATTAAAACAAAACAAAACAAGAAATAGGAGCCTCTGGAAAAGCTTAGCAAGCAGGCAAGGAGAAAAGAAGAATGCCAAATAGTGACTAAGTACCAGGGACAGAGGCCCTTCCAAATTTATTATATTGATCCCTACATTGATCCAAAAATAGGCCATCTCTTGTTCACTCAGAAGATAATCCTTTTGAAGAAAAAACAAAAACAAAAACAAAAACAACAAAAAAAAAAAACCAGTATAATAAGTATATACATTGATTATAGGCCTTCTTCAGATTTATATATCCTAAGTTTGGGAAAGTATGGCCTATATAAAGTCCAATATGATAGAGGGGAATTGCTTTACCCAAACTAGAAGCTAAAGACTGGCCCAGTAACCCCCCAACAAGTTAGGTGGCCTTGGACAAAGGCCCTCCTTAGTCCCTCTGGGCCTTTGCTGGATGGGAAGGGCTGCAAACTGCAACATGAAAACCAGAGAGACACACACACACGTACACATGCACATACTTGTACACACACACCATACCACACACAAAAAAAGCCACCACGGAGGCATCCACATCTGGACTCCCCTGAGAACAATATGGCATTCTCTATGTGCCCTGGGAGATCTTTGGATTCACAGAGTTCTAGTCCCAGTTCCTGTAGAGCCAGGAAAGCAAGCTAGTGTCTCTGAACACATCTGGAAGGCGGAAAGGAGGGACAGTAGCCAGGGAAGGCTGGAGGGATAGGAGGAGCAGGAAGGGCTGGGGGGAGATTCAGTTCTAAGAAATACCCACTTTTGAGTCCCAGGGCCAATACTACTGGTTTGCCCCTGATAATGAGAATGGCAAACAATAAGGAACAGGTCCTAGAGAGGACCTGGCCCTAGAAGGGAAATGGTAGATGAAGTTAAAGGGAATTCACTTCTGCTCAGCCCCCACGAGCTCCCAGGTTGTTGGAAGGCTGTCCCAGCTCCAGCTGGGCCCCAAACCTGAAAAGCCAGTTTCATCCTTGAATCCTTTCCTTGCTCCAAGACAGTCTGAGCAAGGAAGGCTGAAGGGAGTGGGGGAGAGAGGGTTTCCAGCGAATGGGTGTGGTGCTACCTTCCCTCTACCTCCTGATTCCCCCTTCCCCACTATGAACCAGGTAGCTGTCAGGCTCCCCTCCCTCAGTTCCCACAAACACAAAAAAGAAACTGCACCTGTAAGAGACAAACCATTCCTATTGTCAAAGACATTCGATTTAGGTGAGAAATAGGTTGCACCCTCCTCCTGCAAAATCCTACCAGGAGGATTCAAGGTTCCAGGATCTCCATCCATGGGCCCTGAAGGACCATTTAGGGCAAAATTATCAAGATTTTCTGGATTTGTGCAGCCTTCATTGTTCCAAATCAGCCATAATCATTCTTCCAGAACATTCTCCCTCAATAACTGCCCCATCTCCTGATACCAATCCTGAAAGAATCCGTACTTCACCCCAAAAATCACTGTCCCAGATTTCCATGAACTAGCCTCAATCCCTTCTCCAGGAGGAAATCTTGAACTTCTCCAGACAATAAACCACAGGGCTCTGGTACGACAGGGGATGGGTTGTGCTGAAAGTCACAGAACATAAAGACCCAGCTCCTCTGTGACTAAATCAACATGTGACAAAGCAAGTCACTTCAACTTTCTCTGAGCTTCACCTTCCCTTATCTATAAGAGACCAAGGGAGGTAAACTCATTGGCTTTAAGGCTCCTTCCAGCTCTAAATCAGTCCAGGGTTTGTTTGGTTTTTTTCTTTTCTTTTTATTTAAAAAAACATTTTGGTAACTCAATAAAACTGGCTTCCTTTCTAACCCTATGTATTTGATACATTTAAAATCATGCTCAGAAGGGGATTCTTAGGCTTCATCAAATTGTCAAAGCAGTCCATCACACCAAAAACTGAAGAATCCTTCATCTATTCCAATCCCATTATTTTACAGATAGGAAACTGATGCCCAGAAACATGAGATCCCTTGACCAAGTAGCAAAGGTGGTAAATGAACCCAGGACCTCTGACTCAAAATACAAGGTTCTTTCCATGGGGCTATTACTGCCTCGAGGTTCCCCTCATCTTGAATGTTCTAACGTCCCCTTCCAAGTTCTGACATTCCAGGATTCTCTTTTCACTCTCATTCCTCAACCAAGAGCTAACAGAGAGAAGCCAAAGAGGAAGAGGATCCCCTTATGGTGTGTCCCGAGAATTGAGAATATCTCAGGCCACAAGGGGGTGTAAATGGCAGGGTAGAAAGCTTGCCAGAGGCACTGGTATGAATCAGGTAAGGGTCAGTGTGGATCTGTACAGTATAAGGTTGGTCCCTGAGTGTCTGTGTTTACATGTTTATATTTACTCTAAAAATGATTAGCCCTAGGGCTAGGGTAGGGAGAAGGAAGGTGACCAGTATGAATTGAGAGGATTACCTCATGGAGGGGTAGGAGCATATGTGTGGCCCCAAACTAGTTATTCTTGTGAAAGGGGGGAAGGGATGGAGAAACAGGGTCTTAATCCCAGCTTCCTCCTGAGTCACTGCAAGATCCCCAGCAATTTTCTCTCTCCTGGCCAAAATTTCAGTGAGTAGAATATGGCCTGCTGTGTTTTGGGATGTGAAGAGATATTATAGATAAGTAAAAAGTCAAGGAAGGAAAGAATAGGAGAGTTATGAATCCTGAACTCCAATTCCAATAGCTTTGTTTTTTGGAAATGGCCCAGCTGAGAACTGCCCTTAATTTATCGCAAGTGAGGGAAAATAGTATATGCTTTAGGCTCGTAGTAGTTGGTCCTTTTTTACTGTGCATAGAGAGACTGTCTTGCTCTAGGTAAATTAAGACGAAAGTGACAAGGATGGAAAAGAAAAGGAGGCCAGCTAGCTGATGTCTTGATTCTACCAGCACACTACTAAACAGAAGCAAGCTTTCTACCTCTCTCCCTACTGTCCACCCAGGGGCTCCTAGCTGGTCATTCAGCTGTTCCAGGAGATGGTTAGAGCTGGAGTCTCCATGTCCAGTCTGTTAGTGACTCCATCCCCACTGCCTGGCTCAGGGCCAGCTCAGGGGGATGTGCTAATCCTGCCTAGTGCTATTTTTACAAAACTCCCATCCCCAGGAGGAATTCAGAGGAGGAAGAAGCTCCTTCTCAGGACCCCTGGCTCCAGTCTCTTCTTCTGCCCCTTCTCCAAAGGACAACCACTGAAATTTGCTTCTCAAGACCCCCGGCTCCAAATCTCCCTCTAATCATCAGCCATTCCAAGTCTCTTGGCATCAGCCATCACATGGGCCACATATTCTCTGCTGCAACCATCCCTCCCTATCTCCCCATCCCTGAACCACTAAGTATCCTTTGGGCAAGCCCTATTTACTCCTGCAACATTCCTCCCACCCTCACCCCGACCAGGGCCCAAGGTCCAGGGTCCCAAGGCCAAGTGACTAAACTGTCTTAACTCGGATTTATCTACTAAGCCGTTCTTCTTTTACAGACTCCTAAATACTCAGAAGGAAACTAAACTTCAACCCTCAGCCCAGCGGATTCTCTCTCTCTCTCTCTCTCTCTCTCTCTCTCTCTCTCTCTCTCTCTGTGTGTGTGTGTGTGTGTGTGTGTGTGTGTGTGTGTGTGTGTGTGTGTGTAAACAAAGTCTACTTGGTGATTTAGCTATTTAGGTTGGGAGGGGCAGAAGGAGGTTGGGCTGGGATAGCCCATCTGCAGCCCCTCTTACCCCGTCTTTCATCGTTGCTGGGAACCTCCTAGGATTTTGCAGCATGAGTCCCCACTAAGTGTGCTCACACCCTGTCCCGCCCATGAAGCGCTCTCGACACCCCCCCAAAATCTATGGAATGTCATATTCTTGCTCTTATTCTTCCACTCCATGACTACCCAGTCCAGAAAGTCTCAAACTGTCAGTCCCAAAGCCACCCACCCACTCAAGTGGACCCACGTGCTAGCTAAGGTAGAGGCTAGGGAAGGAGAGAAGGGCAGAGGTGAGGGGTGCTGCAGGTGGCAGGAGCCTGGGAGACCCAAGACGCCTCTCCCTCCATCCTCCAGGAGGTGGGGGCTGCCCGCTCCCCAAGAGGCACGGCCCGCCGAGGGTCCGCGGAGAAGTTAGCCTCCCCCGAGAGTTCCCAGATGGGGTCCCGTCAGCCCATCTTGCTCTGCTACCAGGATGGAACAGCAGCAGCCCCGAGGACCCGATGATTGCGGACGACCGACCCATCCGGGAAAGAGGAGGAAAGCAGGGAGGAGTCGAGAAGAGAAGGCAACTAACTTCAGGAAAACCGGCTGATTCTGCTCCGGCCGAGCTCAGAGACGGCCACGGCGCTCTCGGCCCGCCCCATGCCAGGCTCCGATCCCGAGCTCCCCACGCCAGCGCGTCCCTTCTCCCTCCCTCCCTCGGCTCGCTGGCTCCCTCGTCTACTCACCAGCCCGCAGCCACCGCGGCTGCCGCCGCCTCCAGCAGTCCGGTCCCGGGGGCGGGCAAACTCGAGCGGACAGTGCGCAAGGGGCCGCCCGGGCTCGCGGTAGCTCGGGCCCCGCAATCGGGCCGGCGGGCAGAGCAGGGGGGCCAGAGCCGGCGCGGGACTGCGGCAGGGGAAGGTGTGTCTCGCTCCAAGTTTGCCAGAGTCCCGGCGCCAGCCCGCTTCTCTCTCTCCGCCTCTCCTCTACACTTCTCCAAATCTCCACTTCCCCGCCTCTCCTCCCGTCTGCTCTCCTCTCCGCCCGCCCGCCCGGCCGAGAATGCCATGGAGCGAGGGGCACGTAAATGAGAGGAGGGATCATGGGACAGAGGGAGGGAGCAAGGCGGGAGGGGGCCGGAGCGGGGGCCCGGGGCCGGGCTGCGCGCCCGCCCGCTAGGAGAGCGCGCAGCGCGCGGCCATATGGGTTCAGTCATTCACAGCGCGCTCTGAGTCAAGGCTCAGGAATGCACGCGGGGCGAGCTCATCTGCCACCGGAGCCGAGCGGAAGCTGTTCCCTCCCACCGGCTGCAACCCAGACCGGCTCCGGGCCCGGCTTCCCTGCTCCCCGAGCCGGTCCTTCACTTAGAGTTCAGTCCGCTGCGCCCCCCTTCCGCACAGACAGACCCCAGCAAACTACCACGCAACTCTGTGAAAAGAGCCCCAACTTCGTCTCCTCCCCCCGATGAGGGGTGGGGACGCCCCCTCTCCCCCCCCTCCCCCCCCCCCCCGCCCCAATAAGTCTGGTCCTAGAATTTCACAGCTGGAGGCGGGACTTAGAAGTGGTCCAGTCCAACCTCCCGGCCAAACTTGAGGGCCTGCCCTTAGGCCTCCACCACACCCCATTCACTACTCCACTCTCCCGGGTCTTGACCTCAATTCTCTTCCTCCGGCTGCCCCGGGAATGGGCCTCTCTGGGAAGTGACTGGCATCGCTTAGGTAACCGAGGACCAGGCTACAGAATACTGGAATTAAGAGAGAAAGACCAGATTCAAAACCTTGCCTCTGGTCCGACACTTAAGTGAAGTCACAGGTCCTCTTGGAGAAGGAAGGACCGACGGCTACTAGCCTTGTGATTATGGGCGGATCACTTAACCTCCCTGATCCTCGGCTTGCTCATCTGTAAAATGGGAATGATTCCTGTAGGTTCAAACGAGATCATTGGAAGTGGAGCATTTGAATTGCCAGCTATTATTCCCTGGGACACCCGTTGTGGCTAGAGGAGGGGAAAGAAGGAGGGAGCGAAGACGAGAAGATTGGCAATTTAACCAGTTCGTTAGGTGTAGCCCACTTACTTCCTGAAAAGCTCAGAATCACCTTCACTTCCAGCCTACGCTATTTCGCTTGGCTCAAATGAAGTTTCCATATATCTCAGGCTCCAGACTATCTCCCGACCTTGGCTTCAGACTGAGCCCCAATGCTGTCTACAAACTGAACGTCTAATCCAAGTCCCAGATTTACTTTTAACCTTGGCCAGCCTCACCTATGACCCTTCATCACCTAAAGATGAGGATAACAGGTCTCCACTAATGGACATACATATTGGCCAGGGCAGGAAAAGCACAAATTAGCAGCATGTTCAAAACAAATCTGACCATTGACCGTTTATTTGGTGCACATTCTATGTGTCATGTTAAAGTTTATAAAACATTTTTCCTTTTACCAATCAACCTTCCCCATCTAAGCTTCCCCCTTCTCAAGGGTCTGCCCTACAGAGGGAATTCCAAGTTGGAGTTTTGAGGCCTTTTTTTTTGCAACACCTTTTCATCAAATCTGAAGACCCAGCACCAACCAAAACTCAGTCAGTTTAAGCACCCAAGAGCATAGGTATCTGGCAGAACTGGTCCAGCCTCAAGCAATAACTGGTTGGAGTCAGTAAAGCTAAAACTCCATACTCACACTAGTGTGGGAAAAGTTGAGAGGAAATCTTCAGAAGAGGAAGGTCACTGTGGGCAATTCTAGTCCCTGTCTGCTAGCCCCTGGGTGACTTCCATCAGTCCTTCCAGGATGAAGTGGACAAGCTTAGAGCTACAGAGGGGAAGGTTCTCCTGAGCTCTTTTAACAGAACCATATGGGTGACTTTTGAAAGGGCCATCCTCTTTTCTCAACTGCCCTCATGTCTGTGGCTCTCTTCCCTACTCTTTGGGCCATCCATCATTCCCTGCCAGTGGCAGGTGCCTCCTGTTCCAAAAGCTTCTTGTCCCAGACACAGGGCTTGAGACCAGAGGGAAAACCTCATTTTATCAGAGAACAGTTATGTAGAAAATAGAATCTTTTTATATGCACCAGAGGGATAACAGACAGGATAATGGAAAGAGCCCTGAACTTGAAGTCAGAAGTCCTGGGTTCAGGTCCTAGCTAGAATAGTGTATTTATTAAGTGAAATCTTGGGCAATTATAAATTTTAGTTTCTTTCTCTGTAAAATATCTTGGACTACCAGCTGAAGAAGG
Organism: Myrmecobius fasciatus; assembly: GCA_023553655.1. Taxonomy (NCBI): domain Eukaryota; kingdom Metazoa; phylum Chordata; class Mammalia; order Dasyuromorphia; family Myrmecobiidae; genus Myrmecobius; species Myrmecobius fasciatus. The sequence continues at coordinate 21,568 of JAJPUD010018328.1, read as the reverse complement.
TGATTATGAGGAAAGAGTTTTTAGTTAAGCCACTCAATATATATATATGAACTATTATATAAATGAACCAATCAAGAATTTTTTCTTAAAGTGAATATAAATGTGAACTATTATTAAATAAATGAACCAAACAGGAATCTTTTCTTTTTTCTTTCTTTTTTTTTTTCTTTTTTTTTTTTTTTGCTGAGGCAATTGGGGTTAAGTGACTTGCCCAAGGTCACACAGCTAGAAAGTATTAAGGAATTTTTTCTTAACTTCCTAATTTACCTATGAAAATATGGATGCTCTTCTATAGGATTATCTTAAAGTAAAGTATCCCCCCAAGCATCCCAGCACAGGAAGTGGCCAGAAAAATCTGTCTGTCCTAGTCTACAGAAATATATAACCAATACTAATGATGGGGAGTCTCTCTATACATCACAGAGATATCATTCCACAAACCAGGAACTCTCTCCTGCTACCACTGAGACAGTATGTCTATGCATTATAAAGATATTATTATGTGTGGAAATATGTATAGAAGAATTGCACATGTTTAACATATCAATTTTGGGAAGGGAGGTGGGGGAGGAAAGGTAGAAAGCTTTCAAACATGAGGTTTTGCAGGGATGGATGTTGAGAACTATCTTTGTATGTATTTTGAAAATAAAAAAGCTAATTTTTAAAAAATATATATTATTATGTAAGTTAAGTCAGAGCAATGAATGAATCCTTGGAATTCAGGCACTACATCTCTTACTAACCTCCTAATACAGTTATTTGAGGATAGGCCAAAGTTCCAAATTACCTCCTCTAAACTCCTCAGTTATGTTAGACTGGTATAGAGACAGAGATATGGAAAGTTCTTCTTGCTAGGACAAGTGCTGGTCCTTACCAAAGCTGCTAACTTAACTAGTCATGTCTATAGGTCTGTAGAAGCTTAGCCCTTTATTACTGTCCCACATCCCCAGCTCTCTTGAAGAACCTTATTCTTGAGAAAAGGGGTGTTACTGCTTCCACCCCAAGAAAAAGAACTTTATTCATTTCTTCTCTTGAGGGTTTCTTCATCTCCTGGTTCTACCTTTAAGACCGTGGGGGACAGTGATTTCAGCAAGACAGGGTGTGGGGCCTGGGAAGTCATCAGGCCTCTCAGGAGAAAATTAGCTCATCCCTACCCCACCCAGCCTGACTGGGCCTAATTCTCATTAAAGTGTCATTCTACAGTGGTGACCACAGAAGCTCTGAGCCCACCAAGACAGGAAGAGTAGAGGATAGGATTTTGTTGATTTTAGTTTTTTAGAAGAGAAGGGAGTCCTCATCATTGAAGTTTTCCTTCTGTCCTAGAATCACAGAAGATAGACCTGGCAGGAGCATTAAAATGGAAAAGGTCAACCAGCACTAAAAGGAAACTTAGTGGAATAATGATAAGTATACCTAATATAGCATGTTATGGTTTGTAAAATGTTTTACATTCTTTTTTGTGGGAGAAGGTACTAGATTTGGAGTCTGGGTTTGATTTTTTTTTTAATTCTTTCTCATGTTTCTGTTCCAAGGCGAGTATCTTTACCTTTCTCAAAGTTTCCTTATCTATAAAATAAAGTTTGACTAAATGATCTCCAAGTTCCCCTTTCTAGTCCTAAGGTTTATGATTTTATTTGATCCTTTTAACAAGTCTGGGGGGTTGCTAATGAAAGCATTATTATCTCCATTCTAAGAATGAATTAGGGTGGCTAGGTGGTACAGTGGATAAAGAGCAGGATTTGGAGTCAGTAAAGATCAAGTTCAATTCAGGAAGTTCCTGTGTTCAAATCTGACTTCAGACATTAGCTATGTGAATTTGGGCAAGTCACTTAACCTAATCCTGTTTGCCTCAGTTTCCTTATCTATAAAATATGCTGGAGAAGCACATTTCTAAAATGTTTTCATAATTTCATTCAATACTCACAATAGCCCTAAGTTATGATCCCCATTTTACAGATACAGAAACTTACATTCAGAGAAGTTAAGGGACTTGCTATGAAACATATGGAACAGTTAGGTGGATAGAGTACAAGGTTGGGAATTAGGAAGATTCATCTTCATGAGTTCAAATCTGACCTCAGACACTTAGTTGTATGACCCTGGGCAAGCAACTTAAGCCCATTTGCCTCAGTTTTCTCATCTTTAAAATGAGCTGGTGAAGGAAATGGCAAATCACTCCAGTATCCTTGCCAAGAAAACCCAAAAGGGGTCACAAAGAGTTGGGTAGAACTGAAACCACTTAACAAGTCTAAAATGGAAATAATATAAAACCTCTCAGAATATAGAATATTGGAGCTATAAGGCAGAGATAAACCCTTTCAATAGTAAAGCCCAAATGAATTGAACAAGTAACTAGAAAATATTTAACAAAAATAATATGTATATATAACATGTAACATGTTATATAATATGATAAATATATAACAAAATATGAATTTATAATTCTCCCAATCAATCTGTGACCTGTTTTTGAGAGTGACACAGCTTTTGTATGGGAACTTAGAACATAGTAAATCAGAGTTGGAAGGAGCCTTAGAACACAAAACACATGAATGATTTACTCAAGTTGATACAAAGTAGTGATAAAAATGAGGACCAGAGCCGTGTTCTCTCTACTCCCAGTTCAGTTCTCTTACTCCAGTCTATACCACACAGCCTCTGTGTCTCCTCAGCCATATCATACTAGATTCCAGATCTAGGCTATCTTTTTGTTCAAAGTTTTATTGATACCTTTTTTTTTTTTTAAATCACAGTCATTATTAGATATACCCCTTACCCTGTCTCCTAATCATCTGTAGCAAATAAAAAGTAACAGTTCCATAAGAACCAACTCACACACTGACTGCAATATCCTATATCTACAGTCACCCACCTCTTCAACAATCAATCAATAGGCACTGGAGATATAAGGACAAAAATAAAACAATTTTACTCTCTGGGAGTTTACATTTCTTTGGGAAACAATAGGAGGAAATAGCATTCCCTCAACTCTTTTCCGGGTCAAGTTTGAATCCATTTTATTCTTAAAGATCTTCTCTAGACTTATCCCCTGCCCTAGGACAGGGAGAATCTAAGGCTAAGTGTTCTCTTCCCAATTTGAAATCTAAGCAAGGTAGTGTAGCTCAATGACATTAAATTACTGTGAGAAACTCAGGCCTAAATGAAGAGAAGGGACTAGATGATCTCCAAGATTTTTGACAGCTGTGTGGTTCTACAAACCTGTAAAACAGCATTCTCCCTCCTCCCTCTAGCACCTGTTCCAGGGACTGCCAACAATCCTCTCGGCTGAGTTCCTCTTATGATCTAATTTCAATTTCTCTTACTGCCATCCAAACACTTTTACTCTTCTTAAGAGACAAAGAAAAGCCAATTCACTCTGTCAGTAGATGATTTTCTTCTTAAGGCATCCTGGTCCCATTCTTTTCATTTTTTTCTCAGCCATTCACTTTTTTTTTTTTTTTTTTTTTTTTTTAACTGAGAGGCAACAGTATGCTGTGGTAGATAGCCAGCTTTGAAGCCAGAGTTCAAGTTCTACCTCTGACACAGCCTGACTCTTAACCTGTGGGCAACTCATTAACACTAAAATTTGCAGAAAAAAATGACAGACTGATTCAGTAGAGTTTCTTCAGCTCAGTCCCTATTCCTATTCAGCTTTCATTATTTTACTATTATATTTGGGGTGTGAGGTATTTGGGGTTAAGTGACTTGCCTAGGGTCACACAGCTAGTAAGAGTTAAGTGTCTCACTCTTTGACCCAGCAGTGTTTCCACTGGGCTTATATCCCAAAGAAATCTTAAAGGAAGAAAAGGGCCCCACATGTGCAAGAATATTTGTGGCAGCCCTTTTTGTAGTGGCTAGAAACTGGAAACTGAATGGATGCCCATCAATTGGAGAATGGCTGAATAAATTATGGTATATGAATGTTATGGAATATTATTGTTCTATAAGAAACGACCAGTAGGATGATTTCAGAGAGGCCTGGAGAGACTTGCATGAGCTGATACTGAGTGAAATGAGCAGAACCAGGAGATCAATGCACATGGCAACAACAATACTATATGATGATCAATTCTGATGGACATGGCTCTCTTCAACAATGAGATGTTTCAAACCACTTCCAATTGTTCAGTGAAGAAAGCCATATACACCCAGGGAGTGTATCCCACCTGTGGGATTTGAGTGTGAACTACAACATAGCATTTTCATGTTTTCTGTTGATGTTTGCTTGCATTTTGTTTTCCTTCTCAGATTTTTTTTCTTGTAGATCCGATTTTTCTTGTGTAGCCAGATAACTATATAAATGTGTATACATATATTTGATTTGTCGAGTATTTTAACATAATTAACATGTATTACACTACCTGCCATGTGGGGGGGAGGGAAAAATTTGTAACAGAAAGCTTTGCAAGGGTCAATGTTGAAAAATTACCCATGCATATGTTTTGCAAATAAAAAGCTTTAATAATTAAAACAAAATCAAGATTTAAGCGTCTGGGGCAGAATTTGAGTTCAGATCCTCCTGACTTCAGGACTAATAATCTATCCACTATGCCATCTAGCTGTCCTTTTACTATTATACTTGTAAACAACTATGCACACACAGAGATATGCCTTTGTCTCACAGTACAGAACAAATGGATCCTCTGCTTCCCTTCATTTCCTTCCATTGGAATCCTTCTCCAGGGCCATAGTGGGCTGCTAGCACAGTGTTGGGAAGGACCCAGGGACACTAAAAAGAAAGTCAAGTTTCTTTTCTACTTGTCCTGCATACATCATTGCCAGATCTGGGCTACTTGGAGATCTTGCCTGGTCCTGCCTACTCCATACCTCCCCATTAGCATTAGAGACATCTGTTTCAGAGCACACTGAACAAGCCATTCCGGGCTCCTCTCTGGGGCTGGCTTTGCCCCTGCCCTTTCTGAGTGGGACAAAATTAATTGTCTCCACCCTGAGGCTGGTGATTTGTTCTCCCCAGAGGGGAATTTCCCAGACTTCCTTTCTCCTGACCAGGCCCAGTGAGTACTCCTGCAGTCAGCAGAGCTGACCCACCCCAAAAAAGTCCCTTCCAGCCCCAGGACCTACCCTTTGGCTAACTTCTGGACTCTAGTTCTCTGGGGCAGGACATGGGTGGGGGGGGTGGGGGAAGGAAGACAAGGGCGGGGAAAGGAAGGGGGGGAAAGGAGGAGGAGAATGCAAGAGCAAATCCTAGTGGGGTTCATTTTGCTCTCCCTCAGTGTTCTGAATTTCCCTTCTGTGTGTGAGTATGCATGGGGGGGTTGGAGAGGGAGAAGGGAGTGAAAGAAGAATAGAAGGGAGAAGACTGTCTGGCAGATGTTTAATATAGAGGGAAGGAATGGCTCCAGGGGCTCCCAACTGAGTCAGGCTCTTCTGTTCTCCTCACCACCCCCTCCCCAGTTACCCCTGGGTGAGCTCCTGCCACCACATCTTTCCTCCAGCAGATTTGAATATTTTAGTGGGTTAGCTGGGTCTCCTCCCCATTTTACCCTCTCCAAAACCTGCCCACCAAAAAATCTCCCCATAACTTTATAGCTCAACAACGATCTTAAAATTCCACTGGGGAAATTCTTTCTTTTGGATTAAGTCTCCCCATTCATCCTAACTCACAAGCTTCAGTTTCTCATCCCTCTACCTTCTTCCCCTTCATTTCACCCAGAATCCTTCAGAAAAAGTAGGGGAGAAACTAAGGGTGTGATTTCAGGATTCACCATCTTTCTATGAATGATTGGGGGAAGAGGGGTGACTTGAAAAGGCAATGTAAATAACTCTGCTAGGGGTAACAGATAAAAGTTCTTATAGTCATTAACACCTTCAGAGAAGAAGTTTATCTTGCTCTACTTATCTAAGGGCTGAGTGAGCAGGCTAAGACTAAGGAGAGCAGAGAAGGGTGTAATTGAGTTGAATTCCTAGTGGGAGGAGGCATTTAAACTGGAGAGAGAGGGTCCCAGAGACAAAGGTCTGACTTTGCCTCCATCCCCCTTGCAGTTTCCAGGGATCATAGTGAGGAGATAGGAAGCCTACTTTTCTTCCAGGGAATGAATCAGGCAGTTCCATTGCCTCTGTTGCTCTGCAAAGAGAAGCAGAGAGATAGGAATACAAAGGTCCTGAGCCAGATATGCAGCTCACTCATTTCCTTCCACCCACTCTCCCCTGGGCCTGTGGGGGATGCAGGGTTCTTCCTTGCAACAGAAATCCATCCACTGTCTCTGATCAGCTTTTGGCTTTACCCTTCCCCTTCATCTTTAGACAAAAAAATCAAACAGTGTCCCTGAGGCAATATCTCCAAGTATTTTCCCCTAGCCTTTCCAGTCAGCTTCCATGTTCTCCTTGAAGAAATTATTTCTGGAAAGAAAAAAAAAAAAATGTGCCCCTTTTCAAGAGAGATAAACTGAAGCCAGAGAGGCAAAGTGACAGGATCTGATCAATCTAATTATAGGGACTAGCCTGTTCCAGGGCTAAGAAGAGAAAATGAACCACCAGACACATCTGACAGCATCCAGAGAGTAGTGATTCAGAGGCCCCAGGAGAGAGAATCTGGAACCAGGTACACTAGCTGTGTGACTTGGGACAGGCTACCTCACCCCTTGAGAATTCAGTTTCCTTATTTACAACATAAAGTTAAGACTATATGATCTCTCAAGTGCCTCTGAGCTCTGACATTTTTGTTCTATGATACCCTCCAGGTCTAACGAGTCTATGAATTAGAGAACAAGACATCTTTATGTATAATTAAGAGCTGTACTGAATCAAATATAGAATTCAGAAAATAAGTCCGCCAGGCTAACAAGAGAAGAGCAGGGTGGTTTGTAGTTTATCTTTATTATTATTATTAAATCACAGATTATTAAAGCTGAAAGAGACCTTGGAGATAATCTAGTATAAAATCTTCATTTGCCAGAGCAGAGAATTGAGGGCCAGGATGGGGAAGTGACTTGCCCAGGTTTGACTGGACCCTTAGCCTAGAAGAATGGGCAGGACTTAAGCAATCAGAGATATTAGAGGCAGGAAAATAGGACAGTTGGATGTAGGGTAGAAGATGGCATAAACAGGTGAAGGTGAAATGCCCATGAGACACCAGCCTGAGGAAAGTGAAGGACTAAGGGTATGGGAGGAAGGAGAGATGATGTCCCCAGACGCCCTCCAGGTCCTTGCCAGAAAGCTCCTTCTCCCACCTCATACCAATGCCAGTTTGGCCATGCTGGGTTCCCAGGGGAGGAGACACCCATGTTTTGATGCCTCAAATTCTTGGTCCCCTGCCAAGGTTCTCATCAGCCAGTCAGAGCTAAAACAGGGCTGTGGACAAGCCTGGAGGGGTGGCACTCAGACAGGCTGGCAGCTGGTGGGCAGCATTGCTGTCCCCTGAGCAGTCTGGATGGGGACAGGCAGAGGCGTCTGTTGGGCAGGCTGACACTCCTGGCCCCCCTACTACGGATTCCTGTCTCTCACAGCTATACATATACACAGTAAAGCTGGTATAGGAAGCTAGATCTCTTGAGTCTAGGTCCAGTATTTTTTCCATTGCGCCATGCTACCTCTGACACTCCCCCAGCTCCTGCCCCTCTCACACATCTCTCTGGTGGTTCATCAGTCCCTTTCCTGCTTCCCAAACCCATAGCTCACCCTGGAGCCTTAATATCCCCTAACCCCAGTTTAATAAACTTCTTCCCCCATCACTCACTCCCACTTCCATGTAGTCCAATGGAGTGAACCCTAGCCTGGGAATCAGGAGACCTAGATTCAGTTTTGGCTTTGCCATTAATGCATTGTGAGCAAATCACTTTTCCTTTGTCTGTTTTCTGTCAAGTGAAGGGCTAAGTTCCCTTCAAGCTCTAACAGTTCTAAAGTCCTCTCCAACACTACTATTCTGTTCTTGGGCATCATCCAAATTACATATAATGCATCTGTGGGTCTATGATTCCCTTTTCTGGGCAGGCCCTCAGAGACAGCTCTAAACTTGCTCCTTCCCCAGCTCCAGAAGGGAAAGGGAGCCAGTCAACTCCTTTGCAAGGTGCCCCAGTTTTTTTTCCCCCTTCCCTTTCTCTAAGATTTTATCCAAGTCTCCCTTACAAATGTGTAACCGTGGATGAACTTTATGAGCCTCCATTGTTTGAATGTAAACTCACACATGTACACTCTCTACCCACACATGTGTTCTCTCTTCATTTTGCCAACTCCACAACTTCAGCTTCCCATTTCTACTTTCTCATCACAAACCCTAAGAAGAATTGAAACCAGAGCCTCTGCCCAAGACTCATGCCTTCCTACACAACAACCATAAAACTCTCTCCCAAATTCAAGAGGGAGACCTGGAGAGCAGGAGACATTTTTCCTTAATAAAGGGAGGCTTTTTCTACCTACCTCTCATTGAATCCAAACAATTCAAACCAATAAACATTTTTTAGGTACCTTACTTTAGATAGATAACATTTTATGTTTGTCTTTAAGAAGACAAAGACAAAACAAAGAAGTTTACAACCTATTATGTTCCCTTCTTCCAAATCTCTCTATTTCTTTTGGGGGCACCATCATCCTCCCAGTCACCTGGGAGCCATGATTTTTACTTGATTCTTCCTTCTTCCTTACTCCCCATTCAGTTTTTTAAGGCTTGTTACTTTTACCTATATTAGTAAATATAAAAACAATTATAGAATATCTATCAAATCCTTCTGTTTCATTTCCCCTGTGTAGTTATCACCTTAGATCAGACTCTCATGACCTGTCCAATGGACTACTTTAAGGTCATAGTAATGGGATCCTCCCCTTTCTCCTACAATGCATTCACTGATATTATCTTCCTCTTTCCAGTGGATGGTTATAGGAGCTTTGTGGGCCCAATTTCTGGATATATATGATTTCATGCTTCAAGTCCCCTGATTAATGGCTGAACTGAAAGAACCATGATACAAAGTGCCCTACTTGGTAAAAAGAGGCAGTTTCTGGGAGGAGGGATTTCTTGGAGTGCTCCAGTTGACAAGATGTGATTTCAGTAAAGGAGAGAGAAAAATGACCTTTCTCTAATTTGATATGATACTGGTGAGGATCACTGGTCCTCTTGTGGAACAGAGACTCAACTATGGGGAGTTTTACCGATGTCCTTGGATACATTTACCTCTCATGTATTTCCTTCCTTTAATATCAATCTATGAATATTGAAAGATCTGGGAAAACTGCAGTAGTAGTATCTCCCATTAGTAAGAAATATCCCCTACAATGGCAGCAGTTGAGACAATTCGACTACCAGCAAGAAAAAGACTATCAGATAAAGTCCTCATTTCTAAAATATATAGAGAATTGACTCAAATTTATAAGAATTCAAGCCACTCTCCAATCGATAAATGGTCAAAGGATATAAACAGACAATTTTTTTTTAGAGATGAGACCTTTATTACAAAGTAATGTAAAGATGATTTCCCAATTTATTGTTTCCCTTCTAATCTTTTTTTTAAATTTCTATTTATTTATTTATTTTTAAAGCTTTTTATTTGTATAACATATTTATGGGTAGTTCCCCAACATTGATCTTTACAAAGCTTTCCATTACAAATTTTACCCCCAGTCCCCTCCCCTCCCCTAGATGGCAGGAAGTCCACTACATGTTAATAATGTTGAAATGCTTGAGAAGTTATGCAATAAAAATCCTATCTACAAGAAAAAAAAAAAGAATCAGAGAAAGGCAACACAATGCAAGCAAATGTCAATAGAGATCATGAAAATGTTACGTTGTGGTCCATATTTCATTTCCCTCTCTCTGGGTGTATATGATTTTCTTCAGTGAACAATTGGAACTGGTTTGAGACAATTCTTTGTTGCAGAGAGCCATGTCCATCAGAATTGATCATCATGTAATACTGTTGTTGCTGTGTATGATGATCTCCTGGTTCTGCTCTAAACAGACAATTTTCAGATGAAGAAATTAAAAATATTTCTAGTCACTTGAAATGGTGCTCCAAATCACTATTGATCAGAGAAATGCAAATTAAGACAACTCTGAGGTACCACTACACACCTGTCAGATTGGCTAAAATGACAGGAAATGATAATGATAACTGTTGGAGGGGATGTGGGAAAACTGGGACACTGATACATTGTTGGTGGAACTGAACGAATCCAACCATTCTGGAGAGCAATTTGGAACTATGCTCAAAAAGTTATCAAACTGTGCATACCCTTTGACCCAGCAGTGTTTCTATTGGGTTTATATCCCAAAGAGACCTTAAAGGAGGGAAAGGGCCCCACATGTGCAAGAATGTTTGTGGCAGCCCTTTTTGTAGTGGCTAGAAACTGGAAACTGAAGGGATGCCCATCAATTGGAGAGTGGCTGAATAAATTATGGTATATGAATGTTATGGAATATTATTGCTCTGTAAGAAACGACCAACAGGATGATTTCAGAGAGGCCTGGAGAGACTTGCATGAACTGATGCTGAGTGAAATGAGCAGAACCAGGAGATCATTATACACAGCAACAACAAGATTACATGATGATCAATTCTGATGGACATGGCTCTCTGCAACAATGAGATGTTTCAAACCAGTTCTAATTGTTCAGTGAAGAAAGCCATATATACCCAGGAAGAGGCCTGTGGGATCCGAGGGTAGACCACAACATAACATTTTTATGCTTTCTGTTGATGTTTGCTTGCATTTTATTTTCCTTCTCAGGTTTTTTTTCTTGTAGATCTGATTTTTCTTGTACAGCAAGATAACTGTATAAATATGTGTACATTAAAAAAAAAAAGACTATCAGAAAAAGGAGAGAGATTGAGGTTTTGATACAACAATGTCCAATGAGGAGATAAAATGTGAAATAACTAATTTAGCAAAAATTGCCAAGACAATCTCTTTATTAATATCTCTCTAGCTGATTTACTAGGCCACTCAAATATATAAGTTTTTTCCAAATCTTTTTATCCCTCTTCAATATTTCCCATTGCTTTTCCCTACTCTGCCCTCCTGTCTCAGCTGAGAACATTGTCTTATATTTCACTGAAAAAAAATTTGAGATTCTTTACCAATAGCTCTTTTTCCCCTCCTCTTCATCTCATATTACTCAGATCTCTTTTGCCCCTATCGCCTCTTTTATTCCATATCACATGAGGGAGTGGCCTTTCTAAACTTTTTCTCTTACAAATGAAATGATCCTATTCTATCTCACTTTCTCCAGCCAGTTGCCCCCTCTATCATCCCTATTCTACTAATTTTCAGTCTCTTCCTGTCTACTTTCTGTCTTCCTACTTCCCACAAATACACATCTTCATCATTGTCAAAAATCCTTTTTCTATTAGCTATTGTACTAAACCTCTCCTCTGGCTAAACTCCTTAAAAAGACTATCTATAATCCAGGTCCTTCCTCAATCTCTTCTGCCATCATCCATTCTCATCATTGGCCAAAAACTGCTCTCTCTGCAGTTATTAATGATCTCTTAATCTTTAAATCTAATGTCCTTTATTCCATCTTCAGATCCTCATCCATCTTGACCTTTCTGGAACTTTTGACAATGATGATTACCTTCGTTTCCTTGACACTCTTCTCTCTTTCTGTTTTGACATTCTTGGTTCTCTTTCTACCTATCTGTCTACTTTTCACTATCTTTTGCTAAATCTTCATCTAGGTCACACTAAGCATAGGTGTTCCATAAGCTCTCTTCTGGGTCTTCTCCTCTCTCTTTATACCATTTCACCTGGTGATTTCACCAGCTCCCATGGATTATTTTTATGCATATGATTCTCATATATATTTTTTATTTCAATACCATTTTATTTTTTAATTACATATAATGATAGTTTTCATCATTCATTTTTTATTTTATTATTTATTTTTATTTTTTTAAGCTTTTTATTTGTAAAACATATGCATTGGTAATTCCTTGCAAAGCCTTCTGTTACAAATTTTTTCCTCCTTCCTCCTATCCCCTTCCCTAGATGGCAGGAGGTCTAATACATGTTAATTATGTTAAAATACTTGACAAATTGAATATATGTATACTTATTTATACAGTTATTTTGCTGTCCAAGAAAAATCAGATCTACAAAAAAAAAAACTTGAGAAGGAAAACAAAATGAAAGCAAACATCAATAGAGAGCGTGAAAATGCAATGTTGTGGTCCAGATTCAGATCCCATAGGCCTCTCCCTGGGTATATATGGCTCTCTTCATCACTGAACAATTGGAACTGGTTTGAAACATTTCATTGTTGAAGAGAGCCATGTCCATTAGAATTGATCATCATATAGTACTGTTGTTGCCATGCATAATGATCTCCTGGTTCTGCTCATTTCACTCAGCATCAGTTCATGCAAGTCTCTCCAGGCCTCTCTAAAATCATCCTGCTGGTCTTTTCTTATAGAACAATAATATTCCATAACATTCATATACCATAATTTATTCAGCCATTCTCCAATTGATGGGCATCCATTCAGTTTCCAGTTTCTAGCTACTACAAAAAGGGCTGCCATAAACATTCTTGCACATGTGGGGCCCTTTCCTTCCTTTAAGATCTCTTTGGGATACAAGCCCAGTAGAAACACTGCTGGGTCAAAGGGAATGCACATCAACATTCGTTTTTATATAATTTTGAGTTCCAATTTTTTTTTCTCCTTCCTTTCCTTACCTCTTCCCTACTCAAGACAGCAAGCAATCTGATATAAGTTATACATATACAATCATTTTAAACATTTCTCCTTTTTAGCCGTGTTGTAAAAGAAAGATCAAAACAAAAAGGAAAAATCATGAGAAAGAAAAAACAATTAAAAAAAAAGGTGAAAATACTATGCCTTGATCCACATTCAGCCTCCATAATTCTCTCTCGATATGGATGGCATTTTCTTTCTTTCTTTTTTTTTTTTAATAATGGCTTTTTATTTTTCCAAATACATGCAAAGATAGTTTTCAACATTCACCCTTGCAAAACCTTGTATTCCAAGTTTTTCTCCCCCCCTCCCCTAGACGGCAAACAATCCACTATAGATTAAATATCTGCAATTCTTATAAGCATATATTCATATTTATCATGCTGCACAAGAAAAATCAGATCAAAAGGGAAAAAAAAAACATGAGAAAGAAAAAAAAAACCAAGCAGACATACACCACTACCATAAAAAGGTGAAAATACTATGCTTTGGTCTACATTCAGTCTCCATAGTTCTCTTTCTGAGTGCAGATGGTGCTTTCCATCTTTTATGATCGCTTTGGGATACAGACCCAACATAGACACTACTGGCTCGAAGGTTATGCTAACTTTTATAACCTTTTGGGCATAGTTCCAAATTGTTCTTCAGAATGATTGGGTGAATGGCATTTTCTATTCCAAGTCTATCGGAATTGCCTTAGATCACTATATTGAGAAGAGCTAAGTCTGATATAGCTGATTATCACATAATCTTGTTACTGTGTATAATGTTCTTCTGGTTCTGCTCACTTCACTCAGCATCAGTTCATGTAAGTCTTTCCAGACTTTTCTGAAATCAGTTTGCTCATCACTTTTTTATAGAACAATAATATTCCATTATATTCATATACTTATGGTGTATGAATTCAGTCATTCTCCAAATGATGGACATACTTTCAATTTCCAATTCCTTGCCACCACCAAAATATCTATTACAAACATTTTTGCACATATGGGTCCTTTTCCCTCTTTTATTATAATCTCTTTGGGATATAATAGTGACACTCTCAGATTTCTTATGCAGCCCTAATTTCTCTTCTGACTTCTAGTTTCACATCTACAACTGGCTGAACTCTTGACATCTTAAACTCAGCATGTCTAAAACTGAACTCATTATCTTTCCCCCAAGATCTCCCTCTTTCCTATTACTGTCAAGGATACTAGCATCCTCCTAGGCACCCAGGCTCACAACCCAGCTGCCATCACCCTGATGGCACTCCTCATCTGAATACTGCAATAGGCTTCTAGTGGGTCTCTCTGCTTCAAATTTCTCCCCACTCCTTGCCATCTGCCCCTTGGCTATCCAGTTAATTTTCCTAAAGCATGGATCTGGGCATGTCATATGGCTCCCTGTTATCTCCAGGATAAAATAAAAAACAATCTATTTGAGGCAACTAGGTGGTACCTTGGATAGAGCACCAGCTCTGAAGTCAAAAAGACTTGAATTCCAATTTAGTCTCAGATGCTTACTAGCTATGTGACCCTAAGCAAGTAAGTTACTTAACCCCAATTTCCTCAACAACCAGAAAGAAAGAAAATAAATAGCCCTCAATTTAGCTGTTAAAGCCCTTGTTAACCTTCCTCATTCCTAACTTTCCAGTCTTCCCATATCTTACTCCCTTCAAAGCAGTATCACTGGCCCCCTAGCACAACACACTCCATCTCCTAATTGTGCATCTTCACTGGCTATCCTCTCTATTTGAAAGGCTCAACCTCCTCATCTCTGCCTCCACATTTCCAGAGATTCCTTGAAGTCCCAATTAAAGTTCCACCTTTTATAAGAAGCTTTTCTCCATTCTCCTTAGTGCTAGTGCCTTCCATCTGTGATTGCAATCTATCCTATATAAATCTTGTTTGGTACATAGTTTTTTGTTGTTGTTGTTGTTTTTTCAATAGTATTTTATTTTTCCAAATACATGTAAAGATAGTTTTCAACATTCACCCTTGCAAAATCTTGTTCAAAATTTTTTTAGAGAGAAAAATTTAGAATACAAAGTCTTAAAAAAAAAGTGAATGCATGTGTTTTGAAAATAAAAAACATTATAAATAAATTAATTATTTTTTCTCCCTTCTTTTTTTTACTTTCCCCCTCACCAAGACAGCAAGCAATCTGATATAGATTAAATATTATACACAGTTCTTTGCTTATTTTCCTCCCTATTGGGAAGACTATGAGCTCCATGAAATCAGGGACTATTTTCCATCTTTCTTAGTATCCCCAGGTTTTAGTATAATGATTGGCTCACAGAAAGCCTTTAATAAATTCTTGATGACTTGACAAGTTCTAAATTCTGACCAAACTATACTCCTGGTTAATCCTAAACTTAACAAGTTATCTTCTACCTCCCCTTTAGTCACATCAGGAGTCATATATTCCTTGTCCCTTCTATTCTCTACCTCTCAGAATCCTTATCTTCCTTTCAAGTCTAGGCTCCCAAGCTTTTTGGAAGCCTTCTTTGGTACTCCCATTTGCTAGTGTTTTCGGTCTTCTCAAATTATCCTTTACTTATCTATGTAAAAGCCTTATCTTCCAGTAAAATGAAAGCTCCTTGAGGCCAGGAATTGCTTGGGCTTTTTCTTCGTCTACCCATTATCTTGCTTAGGGCTTTCCCCTGATTTCATCTTTAGAGAACTAATAACATAGATTAAGATCAAGAATTTGTGTATAATTTTTCTTAGAATGTGGCACACAGCGTCAAACCTGGTAACTTCATTGGTTGATTTTATTTAGCTGTTTTTCTTTGTTACAAGAAAGGGTTCAGTGGGGTGGAGGGAGGATGTTTAAAAGGAAATGACTATATTGTGTGTGTTTTTAAGGCAATAACAAAACTAAAAACAAAAAACCTTAAGAATGATTGGGTAGACTTGTAATGGAGAGAGCCATCTGCACTCAGAGAGAGGACTGTGGGGATTGAATGTGGATCATAATACAGTATTTTCACTTTTTTGTTGTTTTCTTGCTTTTTGTTTTCTTTCTCATTTTCTTTTCTTTTTGATCTGATTTTTCTTGTACACTATGATAAATGTGGAACTATGTTTAGAGGAATTGTACATGTTGAACGTATATTGGATTATTTGCTGTCTAGGAGAAGGGATGGAGGGAAGGGAGGGAGAAAAAGTTTGGAACACAAGGTTTTGCAAGGGTGAGTGTTGAAAACTAAGCATATATATATATTTTTTTTGGGGGGGGGAGAAGCTAAAAAGGCAATTATCATTTCCATTTTCCAACTAAGGAAACTGAGGCTCAGAAAATTACAAAGTCACATAGTCAGTAGTGTCAAAGCTGGTACTCAAGTGTAAATATCCATACTCCAAGTCCTGGGCACTTTAAAATAATAATAATAATAGCTTTTTATTTTTCAAAATGCCTGCAAAGATAATTTTCTTTCTTTTTTTTTTTTCCTTTTGCTGAGGCAATTGGGGTTAAATGACTTGCCTGAGGTTACATAGCTAGGAAGTGTTAAGTGTCTAAGGTCAAATTTGAACTCAGGTCCTCCTGACTTCAGGGCTGGTGCTCTATCCACTGCACCACCTAGCTGCCCCCCAAAAATAATTTTCAACGTCCACCCTTGCAAAACTTTGTTACAAATTTTTCTCCCTTCCTCTCCACCTTCCTCCTCTTCCAGACAGCAGTAATCCAATAAAAGTTAAGCATGTGCAGATTTTCTATACATATTTCCACATTTATTATGCTGTGCAAAAAAAAAAAAAAATCAGATCAAGAAGGGAAAAATGAGAAAGGAAAAATAAAACAAGCAAACAACCAATAACAACAAAAAGTGAAAATACTATGTTGTGATCCACATTCTTACAGAACAATAACATTCCATGACATTCATATAACATAATTTGTTCAGCCATTCTCCAATTGATGGGCATCCACTCAGCTTCCAGTTTCTAGCCACTACAAAAAGGGCTGCCATAAACATTTTTGCTCATGTGGATCCCTTTCCCTCCTTTAAAATCCCTTTGGGATACAAGCCCAGTAGAGATACTGCTGGGTCAGAGGATCTGCACAGTTTGATAGCCCTTTGGGCATAGTTCCAAATTCTCTCCAGAATGGTTGGCTTAGTTCACAACTCCACCAACAATGTATTTGTGTGCCAGTTTTTCCACCTCACCTCCAACACTTATCATTATCTTTTCCTGTCATTTTAACCAATCTAAGCAGTGTGAAGTAGTATCTGAGAGTTGAATTTGCATTTCTCCAATCAATAGTGATTTAGAGTATTTTTTCATATGACTAGAAATGGCTTTAATTTCATTTGAAAATTGTCTGTTCATATCCTCTGACCATTTATCTTTTTTTATATAAAGCTTTTCATTTTTAAAACACCATGCAAAGATAGTTTTCAACATTCACCCTTATAAAACCTTGTGTTCCAAAATATTTTTTTCTCCCTCCCTTCTCCCCATCCCTTCTCCTAGATGGCAAGTAAACCAATATATGCAATTCTTCTATACATATTTCCAAAATTATCATGCTGCACAGGAATTGACCTGTGCATTTGCCAGATGGGGAATGGTTTATATTCCTATAAATTTGAGTCAATTCTCTAGATGCTTTAGAAATGAGGTCTTTATCAGAACCCTTGGATATAAATTTTTTTCCCCAGTTTTCTGCTTCTCTTCTAATTTTTGGTTTTGTTTGTACAAAATCTTTTAAATTTAATATAATCAAAATTATCCACTTTGCATTTCATAATGTTCTCTAGTTCTTCTTTGGCCATAAATTCCTTCCTTTTCCACAGATCTGAGAGTTAGACTATCCCTTGCTTTCCTAATTTGCTTATAATATCACCATTTATGTCTAACTCACAAACCCAATTTCACCTTATCTTGGTATAAGGAGTTAAGTATTGGTCAATACCTAGTTTCTGCCATACTATTTTCCATTTTTCCCCAGCAATTTTTGTCAGTGAGTTCTTATCCCAGAATTTGGAGTCTTTAGGTTTATCAAACACTAGATTACTATAATCATTGACTATTTTGTCCTGTGAACCTAACCTATGCCACTGATTGACTACTCTGTTACTTAGCCAGTACAAAATGGTTTTGATGACCGATGCTTTATAATGTAATTTTTGGTCTGGCATTTTCTATGATTGCACACTGGCTCTCATTTATATTCTACTGCCTAAGCTTTCTATAAATGGCTATAGTCAAGGAAAGCTTCCTGGAAGAGGTGGGCCTTGAGGAAGAAATTCTTAAAGGAGACTTTAACCTTAGAGCAAGAAGAGATCACTGGCCCAGGTCACTAGGATGGGCCCAGGACCATCCCAAATTCTAGAAATAACTGTGGCTATTTGAAGAAGCCAGAGGTTGGAGCCCTGAGCTCATGTTGCTATTTGAGAATGCTATTTGCTCCCAGTGGCTCCAAATTCCAGGAGAAGCAGAGTTGTTTTCTCCAAAAGTACCTGGAAGGATTGCAGTTCCAGAATCTGGGAGTTCTTTCTTCCTCAGAACCTGCCTCTCCCAACAGGATAGACTAAGGATGGGGGATGCAGTTTCCTGTACAATCCTCCTTTGCTATTCAACTTTGTATATGGAACTATTAATTTTATTTGATTTTGTTTCACTCAATAATTTTTTTTAAAGAGAAATTGGAGGAATGGGAGATGGGGAAGATGAAGGATGGGAGAATGGAGAAAGGAAGAATGGGGGAGGAAGGTGAAGAGGATGCTGTGTCACAAAACTTCAGAAACAGACATGGGTCAGGCTACTATTTACAACCTTTCAGTGCATTATGGGTGCTTACCACATACTTATCAGCAGAAGCCACAACAAAAACAAGTCAGAAACCTGGGCAAAATAACGTGCAAGCTGCAAACTTTGGGGAATGTATTAAAATTAAATATTCTGTGATCAAACATGAAAAAAAAAAATCCTCAGAAAGGATAGGAGACAAAGAGAAAGCCACCAGGAAAATAATTATGGAATGGATAGTAGCAGCAAGAACATCACAATAATAATAGCCAATATTTCTTTGGGAGTGAGGTTTGCAAAATACATTGTCCCATTTGGTGCTCCCAACAACTCTAAAATAAGAAATATAAATATTTTCAATCCCAAATTTATAGATAAGGAGGCTGAGGCAAAGAGTGTAAATGACTTGCTTTGTAACTGTCGGAGGCTGAATAAAAGTCAGATCTCTGACTTCGGGTCCCCATCCCACCTCCAAAGCTCCTAAAGCTAAATCAAAGACCATACTTGGAGGGGGAGGGGGTCCTGCCCTCCCTGCTTACATGCCCTCACTATTAGAAAGCAGGATCAGGGAAAGTCCATTGTGAGAAACAGGCCCGCACAGTAAACAGCAGTTATTGTTGAATTAGGAGTTAGAAATTAGAGTGAGTTAAAATCCTACCTCTAATATACATTAGCTGTGTGCTAATGTATTTCTCATTTTCGGTTTCCTCATCTGTAAAATGGGGATGATAATAATAGCTTGGGGGAAGGAGAGGAAGAGACCGCTAGGGGACAGGAAAATGAGACCCAGAGAGATGGTGTTAGAAACCCGAGGTCACACAGCACACTTTGACCAGAATCCAGGTCTTGCTCCAAACTCAGTATCTCACAATGAGCTTGCAACTTCTCCATCATTCCAGGAGAAGTATAAAAAGCTTATTAATGCCTAAGAAAGGTGATGCTCCCCCTTAAAATGCTCCCCTCCCACTCCATAATCCTGCTCCAAATTCTAGATGGCTCCTTCCCTCTCATCAATCAGGACCACAACTGGAGAAACGAGTTGGGCACTTAGAGCATCTGCCCATGGGATCTGATCCTGATTTGGGAAGGTGGGTTGTAGCAGAAAAACTTTGATTACTTCTGCCCCACCTGCCCTCTATCCCATCTATCCCATTATCACTGGCTCTAGGATCCTGACAAGGAACAGGGGTGTGTGAAGGGGAGAGGGTGGGCAGCAAATTAGGACCCCAAGACCCTCCCCACCCAGGACTGAAAGTGAAAAAAGGATCAGGTGCTCAGGGTCTTGGGCCAGTGGGGATGGGGGCAGAGGTGGGAGAGTTTGGGAAAGCCCAGGAGAGGAAAGTGAAGGGGGTTGGCTGATTGGGAAGAGGGAGAAGAGTAAATCTCTGAGAGGAGAAAAGGGATTGACTCAGCTGGGAAAGTAGTAGTTCTTTTGGAGGAGAGAAGGGAAGCTGGTCAGTCATTGGGTAGGGAAAGGAGAGCTGATTAAGGCTGGAAGAAGAGAATAATCAAGCCTGGAGTAGTGGAGAGATGTCTGGGGAAGATGTAAGGGAGGAGAGATCAGGGCGGGGAGTAAAAGTATCTTGGTAAGGGGGTGGGATTGGTCAGATTTGGAGGAGTGGGGGCCTTCAAGCAAGAAGGAGATGGACAGGGAAGGATACATGGAGAAATCTGGGGCTTATTCGACTTTTCCTTTTTGTCTGTGTCCTGGACTTCTTTGGCAGGCTGGTGAAGCTAGGGGTCTCTTTTCAGAATAATGCTTTTAAATAAATAAAAATAAAACACATAGGATTACAGAAAAAACCAATCACATTAAAATAATTAACAAAATATTAAAAAAAAAAAAAAAAACTTTACAGACTCCAAGTTAAGAAGCCCTGGTAAGAGAACTTAGGGGAGACTGGTCAGGGTTGAAGAAGGAAAGCAAAGGAGTCTGGGGTAAGAGAGAATCTCTGGAGGGAGGGAAAGGAGTCCTGGGGGAAACACTGGGCCGGCCATAAGTCACTCTGGGCAGTTTGCACCAAAAACAGCTTTTCTGTTTGCCAATGTGTAGGAAGGAAGAGGCAGTGAATGCCTCTTTGTGATGGCTCTGGCACCAACAGAGGCCCTGTGAGGGCAATGAGAATGTGCCCATTGAGAGGGGAGCTGCCCACCGGCCGGGGGCTACAGTCCCTTCCTGTGGGCCCTTCATTCCCCCTGGAGACAGAGACCCACTCTCAACGGCCCCTTTCTTCTTCTTCCTTCGCTCCACCCTCTGGGCCCAGGCACCCAATGGACACAATCCATATTGCTGAGCCTCAGGGGCCATCCCACAGACTTTCCTGGGCTCCAAACCCACCAGGAGAGAGGGAGAGATGGATCCACAGTTTTTTAAGAAGCCCCCCGGGACCTCGGACCAGATTATTAACTTTTTGAAGGCAGGGAACTTATCCTATGTCTTCTGTTGCCTCCTTTTTATTTTTATCCCTAAGCAGTGATTTGTACACACAATAGATTCTTAGTAAAGGCCAAATGAAACATAACAATCACTCACATTTTTCTATAGCATTTTGTTAAATATTTTCCATGCAGCAATCATGCAAAGAAAGTACTGCAAATGTTATCACGACAGGCAGTGTGGTGAATGAAGAGCTGACTTTAGAAATAGGAGAGAGCTAAGTTAGAATCCCCTTCCAATTCCTTCTGGCTCTCCACTGGCTAGGCAAATCCCTTACTTGCTAAACTTCCTACCCACATGGAAAAGGAGATCCTCCTACATTTAAATGCACTACCTACCTCGAAGGGATGTTGTGAGGAAAGTGCTTTGGAAACCTTTAAGCATGACATAAATGTGAGTTAATGTTAACCCCATTTTACAGAGGAGGAAACAGGCTCAAAGAGAGAAAATGATTTGTGAAAGGTGACATCACCTAATAAAAGGAACACCCAGAAGAATAAAAATCACTCACATTTCTATGCAAAGAACTTTTCTTGTAGCAGTTTTACAAAATGGGATTATCGCAGGTCCCATAACTAGAAAAATATGGCTTTTTAAAATATTAATTTGACATATAATAAAGGAATTTCTAAAGAATAGGCAAAAAGCTGAAGTGCACAGGAAGAAACAAAAATAAGCATATAGACATGTGCCTCAGAAGACAAGCCCCCTACTTGTACTTATTCACTAGGTCCCTTTCC
>JAJPUD010018327.1:4461-28960 GCA_023553655.1 Myrmecobius fasciatus | reverse complement strand
TGAAAGGTCACTCATATGTTTTGTAAATAAAAAGCTTTATATAAAAAATAAAAAAATAGAATGTCATTCTCGAAATCCATCTTTATAGAAGAGAGTAATTCTACAAATAAGGAGAGTGTTTTCTAAGCATGGAATCTCAAATTTAAAACTGTCAAGTGCTATTTAACCATCTTCTCTATGATCAGCACTGTGATAATGTTTGAAGATAAACTATAATGAGTAAAACGATCTGTTTTTAGAAGGAGTATATCTTTTAATGAGGGAACTGTAAATCTGTATATAAATTTAAAGAAAAGAAATATAAATAAATAAGTCTAGATACTGAAATGTTAAAATATATACAAAAGACTGCCAAATTAACATGCCACAAACAAATTTCATTATATTCTCTCTCCAAATCTGTGCTTGTTCTAAATATTTATATTTAACTTCATTGTTAAAGTACTTTAACATGTACTTAAAGACAAATTTGTGTGGGAGGACACCAGCAGTTGGGAGGGGAGATCACAAATGAATGCCTTGTTGAAAACACTTTGAACTACATTTTGACAGAAGAGATTCTATAAGACAGTGTTAAAGAGAAAGTGCATTCTAGGGTAATGATAAATGCAAAAACATTGAAAAAAGGTGAAGTAAGGAACAATAATAAGAGGAATTTAGCAGGATTTCTGACTCAGAAGATAAATAAAGAACAATGGGACTGGGGAAAATTAACTTGTTCTAAATTTATGAAGAACTAACACTAAAAGTAAGAGTTAATATTTTATCATTAGGCAGGGACTAGGGTGGATTGTGTAAGAGAATTGGGGAGAGGAACGGTCAAGTATTCCTTAAGGAACATCACTTTATCAGAATTATTCAGGATCCAATGGTTTGGAGAGACTTTTGGCAAGGAGATAAATTACCAGACTGCTGCAGTAATCTAGAATAGATGTAGCAAAAATATGGCAGGCAGGATGCAGCCCATAGTACCCGAGGAAAAAGATGAAGTTCACATTACTATTGAATTTACTTAAGCCAAATTAAAATGTAATTAAAAATTAAATAAATAAAAATGCAGTGGTATATAGTATTACATTTTACAACTATAACAGCATATAGCCCACAGGGATTCTTATGTATTACTTAGATGTTGTTCAGGCATTTCAATCATTCCTGCTCTTTGTGACCCAATTTAAATCTTTTTTTTGGCAAAGATACTGGAGTGATTCGTCATTTTCTTCTCCAGATCACTTTCTAGACGAGGAAACTAAAGGGCCACAGCTAAGATGGTGGAAAGGACACACGTTTCTTTCTCACTTCCTCCCATGACTCTCAAACTAATTAACAAATCCAACTTCTGAATTAATTATGGATTGGAAGAACCCACAGATATTGGGAATGTAATAAGTTGCTAGCAGAAGATAATTTCAAACATCTCCAGAAAAGGTCTGTTTCAGTCATGCATGGAGGGAGGTGGGCCAAGCGCAAGTAGGATGAGCACAGATGCTGAGTGCAAGCAGCACACAGTCCCTAGGTGATATGGTCTCAGCATGCTGGAGAATCTACAGAGAGGAACCTACAAAAGTGTTGGCTATTCTTGCCTTGTTGCAAGCCAGATGAGAAAACTGTGACAAAAAGGTCAAATGAATTGGCCAGGTAACAGAGCTAATAAGTGTCTGAGACCATATTTTAACTCAGATCTTTCTAGCTTTAGGTGCTCTAACTACTCTGTCACCTAATTACACTATAGCTAATGTCATCATCTCCTTATTTGGACTTAATACTTTTGATCTATAAAGTATGATAAGAACTTGTAGTAAGATGATGGTTGTGTTAGTAGAGAGAAGTGGGGTCAGAAGCAAGTAATGTTTTAGAGATAGAAATGAAGAGATTTGGCATTTGGTTGTATCTATTATAAAAGGGAAAATTAACAAGCAAGGATATCATAGTTTTATGAAGTCAGGAGTTAGGACAATAGGAGGGGATGTGCTACCATTAACAGAAACAGAGTAATTTGGGAGAGAATTAAATTTGGGTAAGGAAAGGTAACAAGTTCTCTTGGGACATTTTGAGGTTTTAATGTCTTTGGAGCATTGCATTTAGAATGTCCAATAGTCAATAAATATTATGGGGTACTGAAGCTCAAGGAAGAGATCCAGATGTATGTTTGCTAAATAACCTTACATTAATTGTGTATATATTTACCTGGCTGCCAAATAACTCTATCAAAATATTTTAAGATTTTTAAGTGCAGAAATTGAGTCATTTTTGCCTTTGAATGCTATATTAACCATAGTTCTTGTAACATAGTTGGCACTTACTAGAAGTTTTTAAATAGGTAAATGGTTGATTAATGTCACAATCTCAATTACAAGTACTTCTAGGATAAAATATGAAACCCTAAATCTAGCATTCAAATTCCTCCATAATTTGGTGGCTTTGAACATTATCATATTTTTCAAATTTGTATTCTTCGTGTACTATCCATTTCAATTAAACTGGCCCATTCAACTGATGTATTCACAATAATACATCACTCACCATCATTCCTTTGTACAAAATAAATTCTTTTTCAGGAAGTCACTTTTTCCTAATATTCACCTGGTTGAATCCCTAGTCTCTTTAATTCAAAGTTCAGCCATAGGCTACCACTTACATATAGCTTTGCCTAATTTTCCCAACTGTTGGTGATTCTGCCTCTTGAAACAGTTTTTTTTTTAAATTATATTGTACATTTGTTATAGTTATTTCCTTTTTGTGTAAATTCAATTATAATCTTTTTTTGCATTTAATTGTTTTCATCAAGGTACAAATCAAAGAATTGCTATTGCAGCTGATTCTGGAATTTCCCTTTCTACCTTATTGGATGCCAATCTTAATTTGCCACCCCAAATTCAGAATTCAAATAAGAAGAATTCTCCAATAGGAAGGAAGGGAATGAAGAAGTAAAAGATGGATGGAGGAATAGAAGGAAGTAAAGAAAAAATAAAGGAAGGAAGGAAGGAAGGAAGGAAGGAAGGAAGGAAGGAAGGAAGGAAGGAAGGAAGGAAGGAAGGAAGGAAGGGAGGGAAAGAGGGAAGGAGGGAGGAAGGAAGGGAGGGAAGGAGGGAAGGAGGGAGGAAGGAAAGAAGGGAGTGAGAAAAGGAGGTGGGAAAAAAGAAGGGAGGGAGGGAGGGAAGAAAGGAGAAAGGAGGCAGGGAGGGAGAGAAGAAAAGGAAAGAAAGAAGAAAGAAAGAAAGAAGGAAAGAAAGAAAGAGAAAGAAAAAGAAAGAAAGAGAAAAGAAGAAAGAAGGAAGGAAGGAAGGAAGGAAGAAAGAAAGGCAGAAAAGGAAGGAGAGAAAGGTAAAAGGGAAGGAGGGAAGCAAGCATTTATTAAGCATTTCCCATGTTCTAGATATTTTACAATACCAGCTCATTTGATCATCATAACAAACCTGGTAGGTAAGTACTACAATTTCCCTCATTTTGTAATCAGGAAAATGAGACAAAGAGGAATAAAATGACTTACTCAGGATCATACTGGTTGTCAGTCCAATAGGATCTCAAGCCTACCTGATTCTAGGTCCAATACTCTTATCAGAAGTCACTCATGTAGAAGTTACATTTTATTCACCTTTTAGGTTTACTCCCCACATCAAAATATTCTTCTCTGATCATGGCTCTCTTGTTTGTCTTGCTTTCCATTTTTAAATTATAAATTCCCTGAAGGCAGAAACTATCTTACTTTTTGTATATATATGTATATCCCAGATACTTTATCAAGCACACAAAACCACTTAGCTTTCCCAAGAAATCTGTCAATCATTTAGGCAATATAAGTCTACAAGTCTTCACTTCTCCCTGCCCTCTGTCAGACATAGGTGGAATATTTTACTTTTATACCATTGCATCCTGTAATGATCATCTTTCTTCCAGCTTCCTCAAATGCCAACTCCCATTGAAAGTCCTTCATAATCCTTTCAGTTATTTACACTGTATTCCCCCTTGAATTACTTTTTCTTACTCTCTCTATATTTTGTGTTTGCTTATGGATATATTATATTCTTCAAATGCCATAAAAGCTCCTTATGGCAAGAAGTAGTTTTGGTTTTGTCATTATTCTTGCCTAGTATAAATTAAGCACTTCACACAAGTTCATTGAATGATATTGGACTATATTTCTACTACATCATTGAATAAAATAATAAAATGTTTACTACATGCAAGGTAAAATATAATTCTAAAGTCTTATGTCAGCACTTTCACTTCTCAAGAGGGAAATAATTTATTTGGTTAAATCAATTCAAGAAATATTTGAATCCATAATTAAACAGACATTTATTAAATTCCTCTAGTGCATACCCAGTGTTTGGGTATACACTAGCAGTGTTTGGAGGAAAAGAAATTCATCTAAATTTATCTCTACTTCCCAACTGAAACAGTTGTTCAATTAAATTGCATGTCTTTTTTTCAGGACCAGTCATTTTGGTTTGGACTTAAGAAGCAGAATGAAATTGGAACTGGATTAAAATTCATCATACCATTAGTGTGTTGTAACATCAAAGTCCCTTTAAAAAGAATGGTAGATTGGCTAGCTTCTTTTTTTTTAACTGTATCTTCTGCTTTTCACCCATACTGTCATCTAGATAGCATTTATAATACCTGAAAAATATAAACATCTGCTTTAATGTTCCAGTGATTTAAATAATTTCAGGGAGTCTGCCGGACAGAAGAAGGATGGGAGGTGCTTGAGATTCATCAACTGCTAGGCACTGCCATCTCTATAAAACATCAAATATATTTTGCTAAATTATTTCACTTTAAATCTTAAAGCCCTCAGCAATTTCAAGGAAAGGAAGGTGCAAGGTACTGGTTCATTTATATTTAATTTCTTACTGTGCTGGACCCTGAATTTCCCATTAATCATCTCACTTCTCAGACACGGACTCAAATGGAGAGTCTAACATTTTTCTTCTTCTCTATAACCCTTTTTTAATACCTCTGAACTATCCCAAAAACATGTGATCACATTTGATCATGGTCTTTAAATGTATCATCCCTGAGGTCAAAATTCAGAGTCTTCTTTTCTCCGCAGTGGGTGGTAAAATAGTTATGTTTCTTACCAGTTATTTTTTCCAGGCTAATAAGTCATCCTTCAACTCCAGCTATGGCTTACTATTACTTATGTAACTGAAGTCTTCATGAAAATTCATTCTCATCCCCTTTGCTTCCAGTTGCAGATCTAGAATAAATCAGTAATCATTTATTTAGTAACTACTGTATGCCAATCACCATATTATATCTTGCAAATTCACATATGATAATCCCTGCCCTCAAGAAACTTGCAATCTAATGGGGATGACCAAATGCCAACAAACATACACAAAGAAATCTATATGCAGGATAAAAAAGATTACTAATTAAAAATACATAGGATTAGATTAGACAGGAACTCAAAAGGACTACTTCTAGGAAATAAGTTGGTGGCAAGCAAAGATTACTGATCTTGGAGTTAAAGGATCCTAGATTAAAGTCTACCCATGGAGTTTTCTAATTCTACAGTACTGGTGAGGATTATTATTTAGACTTCACGAATGTCAAATTCCTTCTTTCTAAAATGATGGGATTGGACTAGATGGACTGTAAGATTCCCTTCTGACACCTAAAATAATCCCCATTTCTCTGACCTACTCATTGCTGTTACCATGATTTATTCATTTTTCAGTCCTATCTAATTCTTCATAGCTCCATTGGAGATTTCTTAGCAAAGATGTTAGTCTGTTTTGCCATTTCCTTCTGCAATTCATTTTACAGTTAAGGAAACCTGTATATAAAATTAGATAGAGTTTGTTTTCTTTAATATCTGTGTGGTTAGAAAAGGGTAGCAGAATTGCATATGTGGATGAAAATGAAGCAATCTAACTGACTAGAGAAGTGGCATCAGAGTTAAAATAAATGTTGGAATTTTAGTCTGAGGTCTGTTTCTGGAGGATCTTCAATAATAGGAACATTGGCAAAGAAACAAACTAAAAAAAAGTAATGCTTGAGATAGTTCAAATAAGTTTTGGTGCTCAGAAAGGAATGTATCTGGATCCCTAGATGGCACA
The DNA here is from genome assembly GCA_023553655.1 of Myrmecobius fasciatus. Taxonomy (NCBI): domain Eukaryota; kingdom Metazoa; phylum Chordata; class Mammalia; order Dasyuromorphia; family Myrmecobiidae; genus Myrmecobius; species Myrmecobius fasciatus. The sequence goes on along the minus strand of JAJPUD010018327.1, from coordinate 22,892 downwards.
GAAGATACAGTCTGTAGACAAGAAACCTCATATTCTTGAGTTAAAATATGGTCTCAGACATCTCCAAATTGTGTGGTCCTGGACAAGTCACTTAACTTTGTTTGCCTTAGCTTCCTTGTTTCTAAAATGAGCTAAAGAAAGAAATGGCAAAGCACTCCAGTATCTTTTCCAAGAAGTCAATTTCTAATAGTTGTTGCATTACAAGAAATCAAGCTTTCTGAAGCTTGAAGTATATTATAATGGGTGTGGTGGTTGGGATGGTGCAGAAGACAAATACTATGGGTGGGAACTCAAGATAACTGGGATCATATCCCACTAAAGACATATCAACTGTATGCTGGGCAAATAAATCACCTTGTTTCAGGTAGCACTTTAGGCAGTTAAGAAATTTGGGATTCAGTCAAGTACAATGACTATTCATAGACCCAGTTTCATACTCTTTGTTGTGAGGAAAATATTCTGAAAAATTTAAATTGTTCACAATCAAAATGCTTATAAGAAAAGTCATTTAAATTTATTACCACCATTTCCCCATCATCTACTGCTGTAAATCAAGCTTCTAATCCTGTCATAAACTGTTGTCCTTTAGGTTAACAATAATATAATAACCACAATGACAATAATAATAAGAAAAACAATAATCATAAATGATGATGGTAGCATGCAAATGCTGCTTTACATTTTGCAAGGTATTTTGCATATGCTATAGTCTTTGATTCAATCAAAGGCCCTGTGGAATAGTTGTCATTTCCCCTATGTTACAGATGAAGAGAGTGACACTCACAGTGCTTAAGAAACTTGGCCAAGGTCATCTGGTTAGTATATATATATATATATATACACACACATACATATATGTATATATACATATATATACATATGCATATATACATATATGTATGTATGTATATATACACGCACATATATATGTATATATATATGAAATATAATTTGAATTTGGGTCATATTCTATTCATTGTATTGACAAACTCCTTTGAATTTGTTTAATTTCTATTCTCCAAAAATGAAATGTCATCTTCTTTCTCTTTGCATTTATAAAAGTTGTCCCTTATCTGGAATACACTCCCACCCAAAATCCTTCTTTTACAATCCGTAGCATCCTTCTAAGCTCAGATCTGATGGGAATCATTCAAAACCTTTGCTGATCTTTATGGTAATTGGCAGTCTTCATAATAGCATTCAGAAGATAATAAATGTTTGATGTGGTGATGGAAATGCCTTTAGAGGTTATTGATGTCAAACCTCCCATTTCATAGATAAATGATCTAAGAGCCAAATAAAGAAAGGATTCCCCCATAATCACATAGCAAATAAGTATTAAGCATTGGTTATCCAATGGCATGCTGTCATTTTCCCATGGTGCCATACTGTTCTCTCTGTCTTTGTATCACTGTCTCTTTCTCTCTGTATTTGTGTCTGTCTTAGTCTCTCTCTATCTCTAATAAATCTTTCAGAAAACTTCATAATACTGCAAACTTGTCTCTTCTGGAAATAGTTAATATTCATGGACGGAGGTATCTCTCTTGTTTCTAAGAATCCATATTGGGGGAAGAAATGGAAGAGGATAAATAAGCATGTACATAGTGTCTACTGTATGGCAGATACTATGATGTGAATATCAAAGATATTATTTCACGTGATCTTCAAAACAGCTCTCCAAAGTAGATTTTGGAATTTTCACCATTTTGTTATTGAAGAAAATGAGGCTGATAAAGGGTATGACTTGTCCAGGGTCACTTAGTGTCTGATGCTGGATTGAAATGTATATTCCTAAGAGACAGTGGTCTGCCCCTTGTGTAATGAGCTGCCTCAATACAGATTCCTTGGTTTTAGCAGCCAAGTTCTCTTCATGTGCCACGCTCTAATTAGGAAGAAAATCAGCAAACTTCCTAGAAGGAGATGATCCCACTTTAGCTGCTGCTTTTATTCTTAGCCTGAGGAAACCTGAATAGTCAATATGAAATATTCTTTGAATTCACTAGCTATGGCTATTTACCCTAGAAAGATTAGCAAAATTACTTGACACACTTAAATAAAGCTATGTCTCCAATTTATGCAAATTTATATTAAATTCTAATTATAAGCAAATAATATGTTTTTTGGAAATATAAAAAATAGTATATTTTCTTTGTCTCATGAAGAAAAACACACCACATCAAAGGATACAATAATAACACATTTGAGGTTTCATTTTACTGTTATGAGAAAGCATATTACTTTTGCATTTAGGTGCCCTGAATTTGAATTTTATCTCTGCTTCTTGATGGTTGTGTGACCTTGAATAAGCCACTTAACTTTTTTTTTAATCTATATTATTTCCTTATTTTTACAATGCAGGGATTCTATATGGTTTCTTTTCTCTATGGAAAATATTTTACACTTGTTTTATTTGAAATTTGTATCACGCTTTTGGGATAAGAACTTACTATTTGTCAAAAACTGCTGGGAAAATTGTAAACTAGCATGGCAGACACTAGGCATTGATATATACCTAATACTATATACCAAGATAAGGTCAAAATGGGTTCATGATTTAGACACAAAGAGTGATGTTATAAACAAATTAGAAGAACATAGGATAGTTTACCCTCAGATCTGTGGAGAAGAAAGGAATCTGTGACAAAAGAAAAACTGGAGCTCATTATTAAACACAAAAGAGACAATTTTGATTATATTAAGTTAAAAAGTTTGTACGAACAAAACTAAAACAGAGAATATTAGAAGGTAAAAAATCTATGTAAATCTAATATAGGCTGCCCATCAGTTGGAGAATGGCTGAATAAGTTATGATATATGAATGTTATGGAATTTTATTGTACATGAGAAAAATCAGCAGGATGATTTCATAGATGCCTGGAGAGACTTACATGAACTGATGCTAAGTGAAATGGAAAGATAATTTTACATGACAATACCAAGATTATATGATGATCAATTATGATGAACAGTGAACTCATCAATGAGATGATTCAGACCAGTTCCAATGATCTTCTGATGATGAGAGCTATCGACACCCAGAGGGAGGACTGTGGAAACTGGGAATATATCACAAAATGGCATTTTCACTTCTGTGGTTGTTTGCTTGAATTTTATGTTATTTCTCATTTTTACCCTTTTTTATCTGATTTTTCTTGTGCAGCAAGATAATTGTATAAATATGTATATCTATATTACATTTACATCAATTTTTACCATTTTAAACATATATTGGGTTACTTGGCATCTAGGGGAGGGGATGGAGAGAAAGGAGGGGAAAGTGGAACACAAGGTTTTATAAGAGTCAATGTTGAAAAATCATTCTTGCATACATTTTGAAAATAAAAAAAAATGTATCACAAGTAGTCTAGTGGGTAGAGAGGTAGTTTAAACATTAGAAATTCTAATTCCTCTTTCTGAAATGAGGACCCTAAAATCTGTTCACTCATTTCATCTGAAATGAATTGAAAAATCCAACAAAGTATGATTTCAAATTCAATATTTTTGTAGTTTATGATCTAGATAGTGCCAAAGTTTCTTATAGCAATGCAGATGGAAGGCTGTATACTTTTCAGTTAATTTTTTGAGAGCTGTTTAATATAAAATTTAAAAAATTGGGTGGGTGAGGTAGAACTAACATGGCAGAGAGTAGATAGAACATTATCTACACAGTTTCCCACAGAATCAACACTAAATCAAACCTCTGAACAGATTTTGGAATGACAAACCCACAAAACTTTCCAATTATGCTAATTTTCTAGCTTAGGATATCTCAGAAGGACTTCAGGAAAAGTCTGTCTGTATTTCATAGGAGGGACACAGACCATCCCAGACACAAGTCAGAGGGGCCTAGCACAGTACAGGGAGGCCTAATGAAGGGAATCTAGTGGGAGGTCCTTAGACAAAATACAGCAACATTGGCTACTTTGTCCTGGATCAGAGAGCTAATAGAATAGCAGACAATGTGTAAGACACATCTACAGAAGACAAATTGTGAGCCCCTAAAGCCAAGCATAACAGGTGGAACTTTGTCAATATTCTCTTGCAACACTTTCATGTCTTTTCTTCTCTTTTCTTCTAAGATGTCTTTTAAAGTCCTTTTTAACTCTTCCAAGAGAACCTTTTGAACTGGAGAACAGTTCCTATCCCCTTTCAAGGCTTCACTTAAAGGCATTTTGCCTTTATTATCTTCTCATTTTGCATTTTGGTCTTTTCTATCACTAGAGTAGCTGTCATTGATCAGAGCTCTTTTTGCTTTTTTCTGCATTTTTAAAGTTTAGGGTCTGCTCTTGGGGCACAGGGGAAATTGAAAACAACTTCCTAAAATAAATTTGATATAATGTAAAAAGAAAACAAATTCTTAAATAAATAATCACTACATGAAAAAATTTCACTGAATGAAACAACTCCTTTAAGGTAGAGTTGGCTAAATTTACCTCAAAAAGCTAACTGAAGAAAATAATTCATTAAAATTAAAATTGAACAAATGGAATTGGATAAGAAATCAAGAATCCATCAAAAAATTTAAATATGAAAAATATAAAAAATGTAAAATATTTATTTGAAAAACTTACATGGAAAATAGATCCAGGAGAAAGAATCTAACAATTATTGAACTTCCTGAAAGTCACAATAATAATAATAAAAAGAACCCAGACAACTTCTATCAAGAAATCATCCAGGAAAATTTTCCTGATATCCTAGAACCAGATGATAAAATTGTAATTGAAAGATCATCTCCTAAAAGAGACTTTGGAATGAAGACTCCAAGGAACAGTGTGACTAAATTTCAGAAATATCAGATCAAAGGGAAAATACTGGAAGGAGACAAAAAGAAACAATTCAAATATTTTTTTTTCTTTTTTTTTTTAGATTTGAAAGAGACTGGGAAAAAATTTTTTATTTTTTTTTTTTTTTTATTTCCCTTTTTTTTTGGAAAAAAAAAAAAAAAAAAAAAAAAAAACAACTTCTGTTTCAATTACTTTGAATGTGCCGAGATGTGATCTTCCTAGAAGTAGATAAGTAAGTGTAGATATCTCAGGATGTTGTTTCTTTTTTTTTTTTTTTATTTTATTTGAAAAACATGTATGGGTAATTCTTCAACATTAACCTTTACATAGCTTTCCGTTACAGATTTTTCCCCTCAATTCCCCACCTCTCCCCTAGATGGCAGGATATCCACTACATGTTAATTATGTTAAAATACTTGTCAAATCGAATATAGGTATACATATTTCCAAACTTATCATTGTTGTGCAAGAAAAATCTGATCTACACAAAAGACATATCAGATAAAGGAAACACAATGTAAGCAAACATCAATCAAGAGTATGAGAATGTTATGTTGTGGTCCACATTTCACATCCCTCTCTCTGGGTGTATTTGGCTTTCTTCAGTGAACAATTGGAAGGGGTTTGAAACATTTCATTGTTGAAGAGAACCATGTCCATCAGAACTGATTGTCATATAGTATTGTTGTTGCCATGTATAATGATCTCCTGGTTCTGCTCATTTCACTCAGCATCAGTTCATGCAAGTCTCTCCAGGCCTCTCTGAAATCATCCTGCTGGTCATTTCTTACAGAATAATAATATTCCATAATATTCATATACCATAATTCATTCAGGCATTCTCCAATTGAAGGGCATCTATTCAGTTTCCAGAAACAATTCAAATTTTAAGGAACCACAATCAAGAGTACCCAAGATTTAGGAGTTTCCACATTAAAAGAGTAGAGTGATTGAAATATGATATTCTGGAAAACAAAGGAACATGGACTACAACCAAGAATCAACTATACAACAAAATTAAGCATTATGGACATTCAATGAAACATGGGATTTTCTTTTTTTTTAAATTTTATTTTATTTGCATAACATATGTGTGGGTAATTCAACAATAACCCTTACATAGCTTTCCGTTACAAATTTTTCCCCCCAACTCCCCACCCCTCCCTTAGATGGCATGATATCCACTACATGTTAATTATGTTAAAATATTGGCAAATCGAATATATGTATACATATTTCCAAACTTATCATTGTTGTGCAAGAAAAATCTTATCTACACAAACGATATATCAGATAAAGGAAACACAATGTAAGCAAACATCAATCAAGGAGTATGAGAATGTTATGTTGTGGTCCACATTTCGCATCCCTCTCTCTGGGTGTATATGGCTTTCTTCAGTGAACAATTGGAGGTGGTTTGAAACATTTCATTGTTGAAGAGAGCCATGTCCATCAGAATTGATCGTCATATAGTACTGTTGTTGCCGTGTATAATGATCTCCTGGTTCTGCTCATTTCACTCAGCATCAGTTCATGTAAGTCTCTCCAGGCCTCTCTGAAATCATCTTGCTGGCCATTTCTTACAGAACAATAATATTCCATAATATTCATATACCATAATTTATTCAGCCATTCTCCAATTGAAGGGCATCTATTCAATTTCCAGTTTCTAGTCACTACAAAAAGGGCTGCCACAAACATTCTTGCCCATGTGGGGCCTTTTACTTCCTTTATGATTTCTTTGGGATATAAGCCCAATAGAAATGCTGCTGGGTCAAAGGGTATGCACAGTTTGATAATTTTTTGAGCATAGCTCCAAATTGTTCTCCAGAATGGCTGTATCCGTTCACAGCTCCACCAACAATGCATCAGTGTCCCAGCCCTCCCACAACCCCTCCAACATTCATCATTAACTTTTCCTGTCATTTTAGCCAATCTGACAGGTGTGAAGTGGTATCTCAGGGTTGTCTTGATTTGCATTTCTCTGATCAATAGTGATTTGGAGCACCTTTTCATATGACTATAAATAGTTTTAATTTCATCCTCTGAAAATTGTCTGTTCATATCCTTTGACCATTTATTGATTGGAGAATGGCTTGAATTTTTATAAATATGAGACAATTCTCTATATATTTTAGAGATGAGACCTTTATCAGAACCCTTAAATGTAAAGATGATTTCCCAATTTATTTCTTCCCTCCTAATCTTGTCTGCATTGATTTTGTTTGTACAAAAACTTATTAACTTAATATAGTCAAAGTTATCTATCTGGTTTTCAATTAAGAGTTCCAGTTCTTCTTTGGACATAAATTTATTCCATCTCCACAGGTCTGAGAGGTAAACTATATTATGTTCCTCTAACTTGTTTACAAAATCACTCTTTATATCCAGATCATGAACCCATTTAGATCTTATCTTGGTAGGTGATGTTAGATGTGGGTCAAGCCCTAATTTCTTCCACACTAGAAACATGGGATTTTCAATCATTTCTGATGAAAAGACCAGGGATGAATTAAAAAAATGGTCTTCAAATACAAGACTCAAGAGAAGCATAAAAAGATAAATGCAACAATATTTTAATGGTTAAAATGTTTACAACCCTATATAAGAAGATTTGTTTAACTCTTGATAAGTATCTTTATCAGGGGATTTAAAAGAGGTGTTTTTAGAGGATGTAGTTATAACTTGATTTGAATGTGATCATATAAAAAAATTAGGTATGGAAAAAGGATGGTACCAGGAGAAGAGGAAAAGAGAGGTAAAATGGGATAAAGAGACACAAAAGATAGATTATAGTGGATGGAAAGAAGGAATGGAGGTGAGCATTATTTGAACCTTAATCTCATAAGATTTGGCTCTAAGAAAGTAGAACATGCATAATCTGTTAAGTATAGAAATTTGTCTCACCCTATAGTATAATATGAGGGCAAAGGGGAATGGAAATAGGGAGAGTAATAGAAGGGAGGGCAGAAGAAAAAAGGGATAAAGAAGTGAGGACTGAAAAAAGGAAGGCACATTGAGGAGGGGTGGTCATAAGTAATATTTCACTAATGAGGATTGAAAGATTGAAAAGGAAAAAAAAATATAACTTGGGAAAAATAGGATGGTAGCAAATACCAAATTAGTAATCTTAACTGTGAATCTTTAAGAATGCGTGAAAGAAAAAAACAGAAAAAAATACACAATTTCATTAAAGAGAATGACAATGATGAGATAACATACTTATGGTATGCAGCCAAAGTAATTCTTAGAAGAAATTTAATATCACTAGATGCTCAAATGAGAAAAATATACAAAGAGAAGATGAATGAATTGGGGATACAACTAAAAAAGCTACAAAAAGAACAGATTAAAACCTCCAATTAAATGTCAAATTAAAAATTCTGGAAAAAAGGAATTAATAAAATTGAAAATTAGAAAATTATTGACCTAATTATCAAAAATAAGAGTTGGTTTTATTAAAAATTAACAAAATAAATAAAACTCTGGCTAATTTGATTAGAGAATGGAAAGTAAAAAAAATACCAGTAACAAGTATGAAAAGGGTGAATTTTCCACCAATAAAGAGAAAATTAAAGCAATATTTGGGAAATATTTTACCCAAATGTATGCCAACACATCTGATAATCTTAGTGAAATGGATGAATACTTACACAAATATAGTTTGCCCAGATTAACAGATAAGAAATAGTTTGAAGATAGATAGATATAGATATAGATATAGATATAGATATAGATGTAGCTTGAATAGTCTTTTTATAGAAAAAGAAATTAACAAAGTCATTAGTGAAATCCCTGAGAAAATATCCTCAGGGCCAGATGGACTTACAAGTGATTTCTACCAAACATTTAAAGAAAAATTAATTCCAATAATATATTAACTATTTGGCTAAATAGGGGGAAAGGTAGTTTTACCAAATTCCATTCAAGACATACAGATAATGCTGATACCTAATATAGGAGGAGCCAAAACAGAAAGTTAGAGACCAACTTCCCTAATGAATATTGTAACAAAATCTTAAATAAAATATGAGCAAAGAGATTACAGCATTTTGACTAGGATAATACAAAATGACCAAATGGGATTTATATCAGGAATGTAGGGCTGTTTCAATATTGGGAAAACTCACAGCATAATTGGCTACTGCAATAATAGAAATAACAGAAATAATATGATTATATCAAGAGATGCAGAAAAATCATTTGACAAAATACAACACCTATTCCTATTAATAACGCTAGAGGTCATGGGAATAGAGTTTTTCTTAAAATGCTAAGTAGTAGCCTATCTAAATCATCAGTTTTATATGTAGGTCTGGGTGGAACCAAGATGGTGTAGTAAAGAAAGGAACTTGCCCAACCTTTCCCCCAAACTGCTCCAAATCGCTTTAAATAATGATTCTAAACAAATATTAAACATCAGACACTGAAAAAGACAGCATTTTCCAACTTAAGTCACCTTTGAAGTGTAGCAGAAAATGTCTGTGACACAAGTATGAGAGTGCTGGTATAGCCCTAGACTCATCTCAGCTTGGGTCTGACCTCTGAATCAGTGGCAGCACTGGTGGCTTCTAGACCTATTAGCCCAGATATACTAAAGAGAATCTGGAAGTTCAACAGATAAAGGTCTCTGGAACTAGAATGGGGCCCCAATAAGCAATCCCAGTGCAGACCCAGCCTTGGCCCCAGTATCAGCAAGGTGGGATCCTTGAAACAGTAGCAGAGCTGGAGGTTTATTGACCTCTCAATCATGAAAAACCAGAGAGGACTTAGAACATCAGTGAAGAGGGTCTGTGGCAATGAGGAGGGAGTCTGTGTGAGTCCCAGCACAGTCCTAGTCATTGGAGCCATAGCCTCAGCCAGCACACCAAATCTTATAGCTACAGTGGAGTAGTGATATACCTAAAAGCTCCAGGGCAGAAAAGAGTGATAATAGTCAGAATCCCAGAAGGATTGCTGAAAACAGCTGCTCAAAACTCTGAAGCTTAGGACAATGCACCTTCTCTACCCTGGAAACAGAGCCCTACTTTAACAAACAGGTAAAAACTGAGTAATAGGCTAGGAAAATGAGCAGAAAACAAAAAAAAAGTTTCTGACCTTTGAATGGTAACAATGAACATCAAAACACGCACTCAGAAGATAACAAAGTCAAAGCTTCCACAATCAAAGTCTCCAAGAAAAATGAGAATTGGGCTCAGGCCATTAAAGAGCTGAAAAGCCAGTTTGAAAATCAATAATGTAGATATAGGAAAAATTAGGGAAAGAATTGAGATAGGTGCAAAAGGAAATTAAAAAAAAACTATTGAGAAGAAAAATGCCTTAAAAAGCAAAATTGACCAATTGGGAAAAGAGGACTCACAGAGGATAATAATTTCTTTAAAAGTAGAATTGAGCAAATGGAAGCTAATGAATTTATGAGAAATGAAGATACAATAAAGCAAAGCCAACAAAAATGGGGGAAAAAAGAAAAAACAATGTTTACTATCTTCTTTGAAAACAATTGACATGCAAAATAGATCCAGGAGAGAGAATTTAAAAATAATTGTTCTACCTGAAAGTCATTATCAAAAAAAAAGAGCCTGACCATCATCTTTCAAGGAATTATAAATGAAAACCATCCTGATATTCTAGAACCAGAAAGTAAAATAGAAATTGAAAGAATCCATCGATCACCTCTTGAAATATAGCAAAACAAAAACTCTCAAGCCCATTACATGTAAATTCTGGAACTCTTAAATCAAGGAAAAATATTGACAGCATCCATAAAGAAGCAATTGAAATATAATGGAGCCACAGTCCAATTAAGACAACATTGAGCACCTTCTACATTAAAAGACCAGAGGACTTGGAGTCTGATATCCCAGAAAGCAATGGAGCTAAGATGGCAGCCAAGCATTACCCATCAATGAAAAATGAGTATATTTCCTCAGTGGACAAGGTAGTCATTTGATGAAACTGTAGATTTTCCAGCTTTCATGATGAAAAGAACAGAGCTGAATGAAAAACAAAATGATTTCCAAATAGAGAACTCTGGAGAAGCATAAGGTGGTTGTCAGGAAAGTGGTATCATAAAAGTCTTAATAAGGCTTATCTCAATTTTGGGACCTTTCCATGGTGTTATTGTTTGGCAGCACTCACATGATAGTCAGAAGAAGTAATACAAGGACATGTTTAAGATTTTTCTGGAGGACTTTAGAATTGATTGTCTGACATGGGATACATTAGAAATGGACCACCTTCATGGCATGCCTATATAAAAAGGCACTTTTCTCTATTTACAAAGAAGAATTGAAGTAGGTCAAAAGAAATGCAAGATGAGTGAATTTAGAGAATCCAATCCAAATGTCAATGTGGATAATTTATGCCCATATTAGAATGATCAGTCACAATTTAACACACTGAAACCTTGCTTTAATATGGTGATATGAATTTGGTCCTCTTCAAGAATGGACAACAGCTAGCACTAATTGATTTTATGTTCTTGTTTTTCTTTTTTGTGGATGTTTTGTTGTTTTTCAGAGGATCACATATTCAAAATTAAAGGGATCTTAAAGTCTATTTAAGCATATGATTATTTCATGACACTAATTGATTTAAGAAATCATATAATCTACCATCCACTTATTGATGAGGGAGCTGAGGTCATTTCATGAAAGTGACTTTTTATGTTTTACAGGATTTCTTTTTAAAAACATTTATTTTAATACACATTGCTTTATTAATCATGTTGGGAGAGAAAAATCATAGCTATAGGGAAAAGCCATGGCAGAGGGAAAAAAAACAAAACAGAAAAAAGAACTGAACATAACATGTGTTGATTTACGTTCAATCTCCATAGTTCTTTTTCTGGATTCAGATGGAATTTTTTGTCTAAAATCTGTTGAGATGGTTTTGGATCACTGAAGCACTGAGAAGTACCAAGTCTTTCATAGGTGATTAGCACAAATTCTTGCTGTTATTGTGTACAATGTAGTCCTGGCTCTGCTTGTTTCACTCAACATCAATTCCTCTACAGCTTTACAGGCTTTCTAAAATATGCTTGTTCATATTTTTATACAACAATAATATTCCTTTATTTTCATATATCACACCTTATTGAACCATTCCTCAATTAATGGATATCTATTCATTTTTCAATTCTTTGTTACCACAAAAAGAGCTGATGCAAACATTTTTGCACATGTGGGTCATTTTCCCTCCTTTATGATATCCTTGGAATAGAAAATATATGTGACATTTATACAAATGTGTGAAGTCCTTGAGATCAGGAGCTGTCTCAATCCTTTCTTTGAACTCCAATTAATCAATATATTTCCTGGACAATAGTAGGCACTTAATAAATGCTTATTGTCTCTAAGGCTGACAGGTCAAATATGAGGTACAGTGGATAGAGTGCTTTGGAGTTAATATTACTAATTATTATGAGTTTAAATCTAGCAGACACTTACAGCTGTGTGACCTTCAATACTTACTTTAATCCTATTTACCTCATTTCCTTATCTGTAAATTGTTCTGAGGAAGGAAATGGCAAGCCACTTCAGTATCTTTGGCAAGAAAACCCCAAATGGGATCAGGAAGATTCAGACTCAACTGAACAACAATAATCATCTGTGTCCTCTGATTTCAAATTCAGAACAATTTTCAGAGTGTCATACTTCTTCATTCATTGCCTAAACTCTCACATTTGAAAGATTAAGAACTTAAACTCCAAAGATGCCAAATTATTTACCAAAATTTCATAATATTTGCCTACAAATCATAATTGACAGGTGGATGTGTAGTTAATATAGCATAATGTGTAGAGTGAGTAGAGTGCCAGCAGCTTATAGTCAGGAAGATCTTATAGTCAATTAAAATCCAGCCTCAGATACTTAATAGCTATGTTAAACCTAGGCAAGTCACTTAAGCCTGTTTGTTTCAGTTTCCTCATATGTAAAATGAGCTGAATGAGAAAAAGGGCAAACCACTTCAATGTCTTTGCCAAGAAAACTCCAAAAGAGATAATGAAGAGTTGGATATAAGTGGGAAAGAATTACTACAGAGCACAAAATACATGATAAATATGAGATTTGAACCTGGCTCTTCAAATTCAAGTCATATTACCATGATAGCAGGATGCATATTTTATTTTAAAAGTACATGTTATTGTAGTGGGAGGGAAAAAAACTCTGAGAAAATCCTCACTAGCAAGGATTGAAGGTAAGTCTGCTACAAAGATTCTGTCAATGGGAAAAAAAACAAAAACAAAAACAAAAACTTTGCCAAGTACTATTGAATAGGAAAGTGTTCACATTAGACCACAGTAGGCCTGATCTGCCTTACTTTAAACAATGGTAATCATCAGACTGTCCAACAGATGGTACTGTTCTTTAGTTGCAAAACCTCCCAAAGTCTATTTAATAAGAGAGAAATGGCACATTGGACAACAATGAATACAGGTTTCATATAGAAAGAAGCATAGATCTTGAAGAATTGAGATAAGAAGGATAGTGGAAGTAGGAAATTAGATCAAATATTGTCTTGATTAGAAGAATCACTTGTTACCCTGCCATTGATCAAGTTGCCCAAACTCTTTTCTCTATTGTTAAATAGCAATGGCACTGTGTCCACAATCTTTTATTTATAATAAGTTGAACATATTATAGATTATAAATTCTAAAAGAAGTCTGAACTTTTATTAATGAATTTCATTTTCTGTCATTTTATACCATCACATCATCACATAATCTGCTAATCTCTATGAAGAGTTAAAAATGCTTATATACTTATCAATCCCCTTTCATTTTAATCAATAAAACAATATGTTTGACTACTATTGTTGTACAAAGTCTATTTTCTAAGATTGCTAAATTTATTAATGTTATCCACAAATTTGGCTCAATGATATTTGATACTCTGATGATATTGTGAAATTAGTATGATTTGATTTCAAATTTTCCTCTGATCCTTCATTGTGGCAGGTAGACAAGCATGCCTTGGTAAATTTTTAAAGCTGGAGGGAGAAAAACATGGCATATTTTAATATGAATCTGAATTAAAAAACTAGAAATTGAGTGGATGCATCTCAATTGTGGAATGGCTGATTAAGTTATGGTACATGAATGTAAAGTAATATTATTACTCGCTAAGAAATAATGAGCAGATTGATTTCAGAATAGCCTGGAAAAACTTACAGGGACCGATGTTAAGTTGAAATGAGCAGAACCAAGGGAACATTGTACCCAGAAACAACAAGATTATATGATGATTAACTGTGATATACTTGACTGTTTTCAACAATGAGGTGATTGAAGGCAATTCCATTAGATAAATGATGGAAAGAGTCATCCCCATCCAGAGAGAGAACTATGGAGAAGGAATGTGTATCAAAGCATAGTATTTTCACCTTTGTTGTTGTTTGTTTGCTTGTTTTTTTTTTCTGACATTTTTTTTGTTTTGATCTGATTTTTTCTTGCACAATATAATGAATATGCAAATATATTTAGAACAATTGTTTAAATTGACAATTTCATTTTTTAAATGATAAATCTCCCTGTGACCTCTAAAATTTGCTAATTTCCAAGGTATAGTTACTCACAATGAAAATTTAAAGACATTTATTTAGTTGAGTTGGTCCAACTCTCCTTTGAATCTAGATGATCCTGACTTTTTAAAGAATATGCTAGAAAATCATTAACTTTGAAGATAGTACTGGGGACAGATCATGTCTATTCTCTGAGAATCACACTAATTTAATTTTGGTGGTGAATAATTATAATCATGAATCTGCTAATTTCTGGGGTATTCCATGCCAGTCAATAAAACTGATTTATTGCATCTATCAATGTTCAAATAAAATCCCACCTACTGCAGGAGACATTTCCTTATCTCACAGGCACTAATACCTTCCAGTTTTAGATTATCTTCCAATCAATCTATATATATCTTGTATGTACTTAGTTATTTAAAATTTATCTCTTGAATGACAATGTGAAGTACCTGAAGCCAGGGGTTCTTTTTACCTTTGTTTTTCTTTCCTCCCTCTCTTTATCATTACATAAACCTTTATCAGGCTAAGTACTTAATAAATTCTTGATGTCTTAATAATAAATTTTTATTTTTTTTCATTTCATTTTGACAGTGGTATTATGAAAATTATGGGAATGAAAATAAATAAATGATTTTTTTGTCATTTAAATTAATTCTGATATCAATAAGTATATCGAAGGTGCATGGCAAGGAAAAAGGAGAAATGAAAGAAAAGAAGGAAGTGATGAAGGAGGGAAGGAAGGAAGGAGGATTGAAAGAAGGAAAGAATAAAAAAAATAAACTGTTTCTGAGTTCCTATCTTCTATTGTACCAGAATGACCCCTATTTAAAGAAATAAAGACATGAATCATAATTTGAATAAGAAAATGTTAATAGCATGATAATTGTGAAAACATGTGAAAAAGAATTAGACATATTTAACCTATACTGAATTACTTGTCATTTAGAGGAGGGGGTGGGAGGAAAGGAGGGAAAAAAATTACAACACAAGATTTTGCAAGAATGAATATTGAAAATTACCTATTCATATGTTTTAAAAAATAAAAAAGCTTTAATAAAAATAATATATATATATTAAATCTGCAAAGAAAATAAAGAAAATGTTAACAAATAAAACTATTAAAAATGTTTGATACTAAGAGATAGCATCTGAGTTTAAAACTGGAGTAAGGTAAGTACAACTCCAGCCCCTACTGCTTGAAGTCCTGAAGTTATACATGTCACTTTTTCCTAGTGTTCTTTGGTAGTCTTCAGAGAATTTGGAATTTTTAGTCTCTCTGGCATTGGGACCAATCATATTGATTATGTTTTCTAAATTTCAGACATCGTCTTTGGCCCTTTACCATTTAACTACATAGCAATTAGATTCATTATTACAAAGGAATATCTGCTTAAAATGTATTAGTACAAAACAAAAATGCAATAATCTTCATCTAACATTTTTGTGCCATTGTATTTTGTCTTAAAACAGTTCAATTTCTGGATGGGGAGAAGAATTAGGGTCACAGGTTAAATGAACTTTTAAACTGAGTAGCCTCACTGAGTTCCAAGTCCAATGCCAAAAGAGATTTGAATTCCAGCATTCTTGCTTCTGAGATCCTTTCTACTATTGGCCTAGCTGCAGTAGCTAGTCTGGTATCCTATCTCATGTGTTATCAAAGTTTAAATTTCTTGTTCCAGAGACTTTGTTGCCTTACCTCAAATTGAAAAGAAAAAACAGAATAGTACAAATTATTAGGTTATTTCTTGGGACTACAATCCCCTGAAAATTGGATGTCGGATTCTAAGAACACGAGGGATCTTGCCTATAAAAGAGGTGAAGATGATCATCCCTCATCCACAAACAGCTCAATTCAAGGTGCCCCGGGTTGTGCATGAATTTGACTTTAACTTCTTGATTCAGCAAGAAAGAAAGTGAGACAACACCAATCTTATACTTTTAAAGATGTAATTTTTTGGTTCAGAAACACAAAATTCCTTTTTGCAGAAGTAGATGTCTCCTTCTTAGATTACCTTATCATGCACAAATGCCAACTGAAAAAAAAAAAAAGGTTCTATGTGGAGGAAGATGAGGAGTGTTTTCCAGGCATGGGGGAGAACCAGTTCAAGGCTGCTATAATTCTAGGCTCAGGAAACAAATAATCCAGTTTGCCTGGAAAGGACAGTGCATGAGGAAAAGTAACATGAACAAACAGTGAAAAGGTTGATTTGAACCAGACTTCAAAGGGCCACCAATGTGAAGTTAAAAAATCTAGAAAGATGAAGTTACCAAATCTGAAATTTTACATCCTTGTCTAGTCTAGTAACCAAAAAATGGTCATACTTCTGGGGGAATGGAATCATATCAATCTTGACATTCTCATTATGAAGGATGACAGAAGGCAATAAAAATTCTTGCTTAATAGAGGAATTGTTTCTAGTTCCTTTTTGGAGTGACAAATAATTCAGTTAGTTGAAATGGTTTTGTCATGAGTCCAGAGACAACAAAAAATATCATTTCATGGGGAATTTGTTCATTTCACATTGTGTTTCTCATTTCTTTTGAAAAAAAGGATATAAAAATAATAGCACCTCATGGAGCAACATTTGTTGGCAGAGGTTCACAGGGTTTGGAAACTGTCCAAAGAATATTATTTATGGAAGAAAAAGAATGTTACATTCAGGGACATTGTTATCAAGTTGTTTTTGGAAAGAAGATTAAAGTCTATGGTTAAACATTAGTGGGAAATATAGTCTATTGACTCACTTTTGTCTTAAAACACATCTCTTCAGGTTTTCACATAGGAAACCAAAAAAGAAACGATATCAAGAATAGAAGGAAACAGTCCAAATAATCAACCCAAAAAGTCATTGATGTCCCCTTCTTTTTTATTTTTTACTTCTATGTAAGGAATTGTGAATAAAAGAGATTCAAGACTCCTGGTAAGAATGTGATTTCATAAATTAGTAGAGCTATGAATTTATTTTAACACAATAAAGCTTACATTTAGTTTTCCTAGACATATTTAAAGCTGCAAAGAGTAAGACATACTAAAATATGTGAACAGTGATTTCAATGACAATGTGGGGAAAACCAATGATAGTCAAAAGTATTTTGGACATTTTTTTCATGAGAAAGAAATTAGTATAGAGGGGCAGGTAGATAGAGCATTGATCCTGAAGTTAAGAGTACCTGAGTTCAAATCTGGCCTCAGATACTTAATTCTTCCTAGGTGTGTGACCCTGGGAAGGACACAAAATCAATTGCCTCACAAAAAAGGAAATGAAAAAAAAAAAGAAATGAATATGGTCAAAACTTGTCCATTGGTGGCACAGTAGAGAAGGCTTGAGGTGAAATCATAAAAATCTCTGGTCAAACTAGAAGTTTTATCCTGGGCAAGTAACTGAATCTCAATTATCCCAGCATTTTTATTAAAATGGGGGAAATTAAAGCAACTTTCTTCAGGCATGTTGTGAGGGAAAAAAAAAAACATGATAATATTTAAAAGATGTTTTGTAAGCCTAAAAGTACTTATAAAACACTAGCTTTGATTAGATATGATACAATACTAGAAGAAATAAATAAATAAATTGAAGGCATAAAGCCATAGAAAACTTCAACCTGACATGTTTAAGTTATTGATGGTGAAAAAAATCAGAAATAGTAAGAAGAAAGAACATTAGTACCAATTTTCTTCAAACATATTACCAAAGAGAATTGAGTGAACAAAAGAGCTAAGTCAGCAAAAAAATCTTATTATTTTTTTTCCCAGTGGACAGATTTATCACTTAAGGACAATTCCATTTTGCAATACAAACTCATTTATAGACTTATAGAAATGAAAAATGGAAGATTATAAGGAGTATCATCTCATAAAAGAGCTAAAAACAATGGAAGAAAAAAGTAACTACTATGAAGACCTGAGAATAAAATAGAAAAAAAAAATTGCAACCAGAAGGGACAAAAAAGTTATAAAGATTTGTCAGGAATTTATTAAAAACTATTTTATCATTATATACTACAAAATATTTGCTATCAACTATCTCTGAGAAAGGTTAAGAATCTATTTAGGGAACTAATTTGAAATAACTAAGAGAAGAAACCATTCACCAACTGATAAAAGACCAAAATATTTC
>JAJPUD010018326.1:0-28961 GCA_023553655.1 Myrmecobius fasciatus | reverse complement strand
GTCAGATTGGCTAAAATGACAGGAAATGATAATGATAACTGTTGGAGGGGATGTGGGAAAACTGGGACACTGATACATTGTTGGTGGAACTGTGAACGGATCCAACCATTCTGGAGAGCAATTTGGAACTATGCTCAAAAAGTTATCAAACTGTGCATACCCTTTGACCCAGCAGTGTTTCTACTGGGCCTATATCCCAAAGAGATCTTAAAGGAGGGAAAGGGACCCACATGTGCAAAAATGTTTGTGGCAGCCCTTTTTGTAGTAGCAAGAAACTGGCAAATGAATGGATGCCCATCAATTGGAGAATGGCTGAATAAATTATGGTATATGAATGTTATGGAATATTATTTTCTGTAAGAAACGACCAGCAGGATGGTTTCAGAGAGGCCTGGAGAGACTTGCATGAACTCATGCTGAGTGAAATCAGCAGAACCAGGAGAACATTATACACAGCAACAAGACTATACGATGATCAATTTTGATGGACATGGTTCTCCTCAACAATGATGTGATTCAAACTAGTTGTTCAGCGATGAAGATAGTCATATACATCCAGAGAGAGGCCTGTGGGAACTGAGTGTGAACCACAACACAGCATTTTAACGCTTTCTGTGAATATTTCCATGTATTTTGTTTTCTTTCTTAGGTTGTTTTTTCTTCTTCTCTTTCTAGATCTGATGTTTCTTGTGCAGTAAGATAACTGTATAGATATATATACATGTATTGTATTTGTCATATAATTTATCCTATTTAGCATGTATTAGATTACCTGTCATCTAGGGATGGAGGTGGGGAGAAGGAGGGGAAAAGCTTGGGAAAAAAAAAGTTTTTGTAAAGATCAATGTAGAAAAATCACTCATATGTTTTGTAAATAAAAAGCTTCATTTAAAAAAAAAAGAAAGGCCTGGAGAGACTTACATGAACTGATGCTGAGTGAAGTGAGTAGAACCAGGAGAAAATTGTATGTGGCAATACCAAAATTATACAATGATCAATTCTGATGCACGTGGCTCTTTTCAACAGCGAGGTGATTCAGGCCAGTTCCAATGGTCTTGTGATGAAGAAGCCATCTGCACCCAGAGAGAGGAGTGTGGGAACTAAGTGTGGATCACAACACAATATTTTCACTTTTTGTTGTTGTTTGCTTGCATTTTGTTTTCTTTTCCATTTTTTCCCTTTTTGATCTGATTTTTCTTGTGTAGAATGATAATTGTGGTAATATATAGAGAAGCATTGCACATGTTTAACATATATTGGATTACTTGCTGTGTAGCAAATGGGGTGGGGAGAAAGGAGAAAAAAACTGGAACACAAGTTTTGCGAGGATGAATGTTGAAAATTATCTATACATATGTTTTGAAAATAAAAGGCTTTAATTTTAAAAAAATCTCCAGTGATGGGGAAATGGCAACTTTCCAAGATAGCCCTTTTGGACAGCTCTAATTATTAGAAATTTTGCTTTGTTTTTATATCAAATCTAAATCTATGTCTCTAAACTATTCCTTAATTTATTTTCATCAGCATTCAATTTCTAGATCCTATATGGGATCTTAAACTGTAGTTTAAGAAGCTTTGATGTCACTCCTATCTCTGACACCTGGGTTTTCATTCTGTCTATGTTTTAGGACTATAGATTTTAAAGATGATTTAATCTATTCTCATCCTACAGAACCCACTTTACAGATAAGAATACTGAAAACCAGGGAAGTTTATGCAATGTGCCCAAGGCCACATAGGAAAAGTGGCCATGCTGGAAATCAAACCTAGGTCACTTGACTATAAATCCATCTCCCTTGTAATGGACAAATGATTTTTTTGTCCCTCTGAGTTTCAATTTCCTCAGCTGTGAAGTGAGGACAAGGAAAGCACGTCTTAATGTGGTAGGCAACACATTGAATTTGAAGTTGGGAAAATGGCGTTGAAATAGCAGCTCTTCTGCTGACTCCCCATGCAACTCTAGGCAAGTCCCTTTTTTCCTCTAGACATCAGTTTCCAAAGCTATAAAAAGATGAATTTGGACTAGATAGCCTGCCAGGTCCCTTCTGGCTCTAAATCTATAATCCTAATCTTATTTCCACATGACAGCCCTTGAAATCCTTGAAGACAGCTGTCATGTTATGTTTCCCAATTAGTTTTCCTTTCTGAAGGTGGCATATTTAATGTCCTTCCTGAAAACTGACATCTGGAGCAGGACACAGACCTGATCTGATTAATACAAAAAGTATTTATTATGCACCTTTGTGAATATATACAAATATGTGTGTATATATACACATACATACAAACACACACAACAAAGAATAGTGTTATACAGAGAGGAGACCAAGACAAAATGAAAAATGGACCTCCCATCAAGGAGTTTTCATGGTCATCCTTGTTTTCTGAAGAGGACCAAGGGCATCACAGGATGATGTCTTGACTTGTATGTGAATTGGATTTAAGGGAGGCAGAGTTGCACAAAGTTCTCAGCCTCATTCTCTCTTCCAGAGTTGTTGACATTCAGTTGCAAGACAAAAGTCAAGATAACTGGTGATGACCCAGGATTCAGAGGATGATCTTGGCAACTTGGATGTATGACCATGCTCTAAGGATTCCACAGAACCTGTTTCATCCTCTTTCCTGGCCATTGGAACAGTGTTCTCATCCTCCCATTCTTCTAGGAGGACTCTTCATTCTCTTGGAGTAAACATCAACTAGCTCACCAATGGGTTTGAGAACTGTCAGTTACCTTCAACCCTATTTAGCCCCTCTGTCAACACAGTTTTACCCAAAAAGTTTTACTGGAATGTGGCCACTGCCCCTGTTACAGCTTCTTAGATGCACGGGTGAGAGTTGGGTGTAAGGTGGACCGAAGATGAATGAGCAGCCTTGAAAGACCAAAAGGTCTTTCTAGACCAAAGGTGCTAGTCTTCCCTGAACTTCTCATATACCTCTCAAGGAACTTATACAAGTCAACCAATAAGTATAGATACAGTAATTTTAGGAGGAAGGAGAGAGAGCACCAACAACTAAAAGGCTCAGAAAAGTTTCCCAAGAAGGTGAACCTTTAAGGAAACTCAGAATTTTAAAAGATAGAGGCAAAGAACTGAATTCATTCTAGACACCTGTACAAAAACAAAGGATGGAGATGGAAGGCTAAGTTCAGAAAATGGCAAATAGGAGGACAGTTTGGCTTGAGGATAGAACACATGGAGTTGCATAACATGCAATGAGCTTAGCAAGGGAAGCTAGAGCCAGGGTGTAAGGGGCCCAACATGGTGAGCAGCTTGCATTTTATCCTAGAAGCAGTAGAGGGCTGTCAAAGCTTCTTTGAATAGAATTATGCTTTAGGAAGATAATTTTAGTGACTGTGTAGACACTGAATCAGAAGGGGTGAATATAATCTTTGAACATGCAACAGTCTGAAGAAATTATGAGGTTCTGGATTACATGGTAAAGTCAGTGAGTAGGATGGGAGATTTGTGGATGTTGAATACACATAGCAACTGAGTGGATATGGATATGGAGAAAGGAGAGTTAAGGGTATAAACTGGGGTTAATAGAAGGATGGTAGTGTTCAGTAGGGAAGCCTGGAGAGGGAGAATTTCATTTGAATGGGAAAGTCAGAACCTAAAGCTGAAAAGGATTGAAAAATGACCAAGAAATGACCAAGAATCATTTTAGACAGTGACTTTTAATTCAACCTATAAAGTCAGCTTTGTGACTGCCAATTTCACATGATACTATTCAATCAATTCAGCTAAGTGGTGCAGTATATCAAGCACTGAGATTAGAGTCAGAAAGATACAAGTTCAAATCTAGCTTCAGATACTATCTATGTGAACTTTAGAAATCAATTAATTTGCTTGCTTTAGTTTTCTCTATTATAAAATGAATAACACAATAGCATCTACCTCCCAATATTATTACAGGATCAAATGAGATAAGATTTGATAAATACTTTGCACATTGCTTGGCATATCATAGGTGCTGTATAAATGCTAGCTTTAATGCTGTTATTTTATTAGAAAATCACTCTGGCAAGAAAAGACAAAAAGGAAATCCTTTCCGTCTTCAAGGAATTTATATTCTACTGCTGAGTCATGTTGAGCTGGCAGACCATTAAAACCACAGGACTTTTTCACAAGATTAATTGTGTGGCTGGACCTCCTCACCCTTTTGTACTTGTGAAGCCTATGATGACTTCAAGTCTTGCTACAACACTACTGACCCTGATAGGAAATACAAACCTTATAAATTTCAAACTTAGCTGCTTAAATGGAAATATATTTTCATTTATTGAGACAAAATATTGGATGTTGAGACAAATAACTTTAATTCAAGTCTCAACAAGAATGTTTAATTGCTGTCTAGTGACATTGGATAAGTCACAACCTCTCTGAGTCTTTGCTTTACACCCAGTGAGTGGGAATGTTGATACATACAATGTCTACATCACTGGGTTCTTTTCAGAAAAAGCTGTACAGGGGAAAGTGTGTTGGATAGGAAACCAGACAACTAACTTAGCCACCTATCTGTCAATCAATCAACATTCATTAAATACTTATTGCATTCCAGGCACTGTGATATGTAATGAGGATACAAAGACAAAAATAATATATAGTCCCTGCACTCAAGAATATTATAATTTATTAAGAAATCAATATGTACCCATTTTGTTGTCATTCAGTCATTTCAGTCATGTCTCACTCTTCCTGTTCCCATTCAAGATTTTCTTGGCAAAGAATGATTTGCCATTTTCTTCTCCAATTTATTTTACAGATGAGGAAACTGAGGCAAAAAAGGTAAGTGACTAGCTAGTCCAGCGTCACACAGCTAATAAGTTTCTGAAGCCAGATTTGAACTTAGGAAGAGGAATTCTCCTGATTTTTGGCCCAGGTTTGGCTCTATCCACTGCACGACCACCTAACTACCCCCATATGTATCCTTATATATATAAATGTATATGCAAAATATATAGCAAAGTTATTTCCCCAAAGGGAATCACTTGAAGCTGGAAAATCAGTATGATGTAGATAATGTGCTTCAACTAAGTTTTGAAGGAGCTAAAGTCACAAATGGGGGTAGTTGGGGGCAGAGGAAGATAGAGTGCTGACCTTGGAGACTGTCATTTAACTTCTATTTGCCTCAGTTCCCTCAACTGTAAAATTGAGATGATAATAATAGCACTTACTTCCCCAAGTCATGAGGATCAAATGGAATATTTGTAAAAAGTGCTGAGCATGGGATATAGTAAGTGCTATATAAATGCCTATTCTCCTTCCTTTCCAGACTTGGGGGATAAACTGGAGAAAGACCTGGAGATAGGAGATAGGATGTCATTATGTAAGGAATAGTCAGAAGATAAGTATGACTGGATCACAGTGTATGTGAAAGGAAGTAATATATAATCAGCATAGATTGGAACATTTAAAGTTATTCTTTAAATGCGAAGCAGAAGAATACTTATTTGATCTTACAAGGCAATAGGAAACCAGTGGACCTAATTGAGTCTTCAGAAATATTACTTTGGCAGCTGCATGGAGAATGGATTAGAGATGGGAAGGACCTGAAGTATGGAGAACAATTAAGAGGCAGGAAAGGAGAGAGGGAGGATTTGAACTAGGAGGGGTTGGGCAGCCAGGTAAGTGAAAAAAGGGGACAGATGTAAAATGTAATCAGAATCAACAAGAAATAGCAATTTACTGGATTTGGGGGTGAGATAGACTCTGAGGATGGTAACCTGCATAACATCCTCCCTGAGTAGCTTGGGGCCAATCATTTTGCCTTTTTGGACTTGGTTTTTCCATCTATAAAATGGGCTTCCAGCACCACTATTATGAGCCTTTTTGTTAGCTGTAAAAAGCCATATATAAAGTGTGAACTCCTATTATTTCTCCTCTGTGGCGATAGAAGTTAAAGGCTTGGGCCATAGGAACCACAACCATTGGAAATGTAGGACTGATTCTTCCATCTAATTTGCCAGTTATACTTAGACTGAACTGTAGGTACCCATTTCGGAAGGCTATCTTTCACCTAAAGATTACTGATAGCCCATACCTCTTCAGGCTGCCTGAAGTTCCTTATCAAGAAATTAAGTAAATGAAAAAAAATCAATAAGAAATATAAGTAAATACAGTGATTAAAATTATCATATCTGACTACTCAAGAATTGCTAAACTCATAGCCCCTTCTCATAATTGTTATTTATAAAAGAAACCACTTTCTTCCTTCTGAGCTCTGCTCACCTCTTTAGAAGTTAATGGCCCAAACCTCTGATCTATGTATTAAATGAGTTCTTTTCCTAGCTGACCTCTCTTCCCTTGGTGGGGAGGACGATGGGAAAAAGGAAGAAGAGAGGGCAAAGGAATCTAACCTCCCCCCTCCTGTCAATTAAGGAAAGTTGTTTGCTTTCCATCCAAGGACCAGCTAACTGAGTCAATCCTATTCCTGTGATAAGGATTCTTGGAGGCTCCAACTCTGTCTCTGCACAAACTCCCTCACTATTAATACACCATTTCACCTCCAATCACAAGCTTTAAGACTTCTGGTTGTGTTCAATGGTCAGTGGTCACACTTTAGAGTCACATAGAAAGAGTGCCCGTGATGCCCTTAAAAGTCATAAATCATGTTCCTGGCTAATGATGGTGTCTTCCATAAATGATTCATTGGTAGAATGTAAGTGTATTTTATTCCCCAATAATAATATCTCTCTGCCAGTCCATTATAGATGGACTAAGATATGGGAAGCGGGTGAGCCCATATGAAATATCACGCCCTGTATACCCAAAATGATCATTCTGACCTTAGCAATATTAATCCTAGATCTAATTTTGCTGTATATGACATACACAACCTTGGGTCCCTGGAAATATGGTCCCATATATTTTTATATATGTATTAAGCAGGGTGTATATATGGCTTAATCATGTACATGACCATCTACACATAAATCATATGCTTGCTCTCTTAGACTGATAAGGCTGGAAGAAATGGCCAGAGGTCATCCACTTCATCCCCCTGCCTCTTGGAAGGAATCCCCTAAATCATTCCAGAAAGGTTCATACATTTCCTGATGTTGAGAGCTCCCAGGAAGGAGCCTTCTCTATAATCTCTTTTTGCTATCTAGAAGCTCCCAATTTCTTGATAAATGTTACCTTTTCTCTTTATTTAGAAAGAGAATGAAAAGGTCTGGGGAAAGAACCTAGGCACTGTGAATATGGAGATCTATCAGCTAGCCAATGCCCACAAGAATTGGTAAATATGCAGACTGTGCCTCTGTTAACAACTCCATCAAATGCTGACTTGTTTTAATGGATAAGCAATGTCTTCCATCAAGGGCTGTTCTGGTGCTCAGTGGAGAATTTGGAAGTAAAATATTATGCATATACATATATATATGTATATGTGTGTATGTGTATGTATTTTTTAACCTTAAGCTTATAGACCCTTAGAATTGGTTGAACCATAGGGTTTGGGGAGGTAGGACAACCTACTCAATTTTGAAATTCCCCCTACAAATACAACTATAGTCTCTGCTTGCACACTTCCAGGAACAAGGGTCTCACTACCTTGCAAGGCATTCAATTCATTCTGAGGCAGCTTTAATTATTAGAAAACCCTTCCTTATGTACCCTACATGTGGATAATATTATATGGTTGATCAAGTATTTGACAGGCATTGTCTCATGCACAACCTCAATGGATGGGGAGAGCAGGATTATCATCCCCACTTCATAGAAGAAAATAAGGTTCAGAGAGGTTATGACTTACTTATGTTCATACAGTGGAAGTCCCAGGACTCATACTCAAAGCTGTGGTGTAATGAATAGAGCCCTAGCCCTAGGCATGAGGTCAGGAAGACCTAAATTTAAATCTGGCCTCAGACACTAGCTGTGTAATCCTAGGCAAGTCACTTAACCTGTCTGCCTTTACAATTTCCTCAACTGTAAAATGGTCTCAGGAATATAAAATGAAATAATATTGAAAAGTGCTTAGCACAAACAGTAGTAAATAGTAGGTGCTATATAAATACTCCTTCTCTTCCCTCTGGTTCTAAAATTTTGTTGTATTATTCCAAATCCCACACACTCATTGTACTTTTGGGGGGGGGGGACTGGTAATTTCATTGCCATAATGAACTCCCAATAAGGAAACTACCTCTATAAATAGAGCCCACCACAATCACCTGCCCTGTCAATTTATTGTTTTAGAGAATTATTTGGGTCATTTAGTGTTTAATTTAGCAGGTCCAGGTTCATAATAGCCACAAGTATCAGAAAGTAGATCTCCTGGATTTTGAATTAGGTATGTTTATGTTAATTCTTTAAAATGTGTTAGTTGATAAGCTTTTGTTTTCTCTCCTTCACAGAGAGAGACAAAGTGAAACCATTGTAATAAATACATGAAACAAAATAAATGTCTACATTAGCCACATCCAAAAACATATGTCTCATTCTATGAAGGGAGTCCATCACTTCTTGCTCTGGAGATGTCTTCATCAGTGGTCCCCTATAATAATGGTAGCAATTGTATTGATTAAAATTTACAAGTCTTTGACAGCTGTTTAATTTTAAAATGACATTGTGTAAATTTTTATCTTAGTTTTGCTCACTTCATTCTGCATCAGTTCACACAAGTTTTCCCAAGTTCCTCTGAAACTTTACCTTCCTTGGCATACTAATATTCCATTACATCCACATCTAATTTGTTCAGCTATTCCCCAATTGAAACCCACTTTACTTTATTTTCTCTTTTTAGCTAAATAATATTTTATTTTCCCCAATTACATACAAACATTTTTTTACAATTGCTTTTTCTTTAATATTGAGTTTCAAATTCTTTCCCTTTCTCTATTCCCCTTCCCTGAGATGGCAAGCAATTTGATATAGGTTACATGTGCAAATATGTAAAACATATTTCCATATTAGTTGTGTTGTGAAAAAACCCACACAACCCTCCCCCTCCAAACACACACACACACAAACACACACACACAAGTGTGTGTGAAAAAATAATATAGTTTGACCTACATTCAGATTCTAGCAGTTCTTTCACTGAAAGGGGGTAGCATTTTTTAACACGAGTCCTTTGAGATTGTACTGGATCACTGTATTTTTGAGAATGCTCTTTCTGTGTATGATATTTTTCTGGTTCTACTCATTTCACTTTTCAGCTGGTTATATTAAATCTTTCCAGGTTTTTCTGAAATTATCCTGTTTGTTATTACAGTCATATACCACAACTTGTTCAGGCATTCCCCAATTGATAGGCATCCCTTCAATTTCCAATTCATTGCCACCGCAAAAAAAAAAACCTCACAAAAAATATTTTTCTACAAATAGGTCCTTTCTTTCTCCCTCCCTCCATGTCACCCCACATCACCCCCTAAATCTCTTTAGGATACAGACCTAGCTTTTTATGTTAAAAGTCTCTCAGAGGACAAGTAGATGAGCAAAATCATCTCTTTTTTCATTCAACAGCTATAGTTGAATATGTCTTAAATAGAGGATGATTATAAGTTTAAATAAGATGGCTCCTTAGCCATAATATCTATAAAGTGCATTAGAGATTGAAAAAGAGAGAGCTAAGGATCATAGGATTAAGAGCTAAAAAGGGCCTTAAGAATTCATTCAGAGTCTAAATTCTAGAACAAAGGTTCTTAACCATTTTTGTCATATATCCCTTTGAGAATCTAGTGAAGCCTATGGCACCCTTTTCAGAATAAAGCTTTTAAATGCATGAGATAAAATATATAGAATCACAAAGAAAATTAATTACATTGAAATAGTTATCAAAATATTTCTAATTCACCATCCCCAGATTAACAACTCTTGCTAACCCCCTGATTTTTAAGTAAAGAAACAGAAGCTCACAGAATATAAGTGACAGCTAATGGAGTAACAGAACTAGAATGCAAACTAGGATCTTTGATTCCAAATATGTTTGACCCAGAGGCAATAGGGAGCCACTGGAATTTATTGGAGAGGGGGACACAGGTCATACCTGTGCTTTAGGGAAATTATTGCATGGAAGACTGTGCATGGAGAATGAATTGCAATAGGAAGAGACTATATGCAAGGAGACCAATTAAAAAGCTATTGTAATAGTTCAGGTGAAGAGGCTGAATTAGGATAGTGGCTTTCTGAGTGGAAGAAAGCAGATTCATATGAAAAATATTCTAGAGAAAGGAATTACAAGGTCATTACTATATATTCTATGGATCCACATAATCATTCCTTAGGGTACAAGAAAGTACTTCCACTCACCTGGCCCAGTTTTCACTTCTACAGGAAGAGCCTCAGAGCTATTACTTAGATAAAAAGTATTCAAGAGTCCTTCCCCTTTCACTCTCTCTGCCTCTTATTCCTTGATCCTCCAGCCTGTGAATATTAGTCTTCTCCTAAACCTCTTTTTGATGGTATGAATAAGATCCCAGGAAAATAACCCTGCTAGCAGCTCAGGTCTAAATGAGCTGTAGGAAGGGGTATTAACAGGAGACAGCTTTTGTTGAATTTAAGCGGAATTTAGCTGAGCTTTTGTCACAGTGGGCCCTACTTAGTTGAATTCCCACAACTACTCCCTGAGGTAAGCAGGAAGGAGTATTGACAGGATTATCTTGTAATTCCTTATCCAGTTCCTTCTATTGACAAAATTTACTGTATACAACTTCTTATTGTTATGATGTCAACCCCCAAAGGTTATTTTTCTTCTATGAAAGGACCTACTGGTATCCCACTTTTTTGCTAACTCCCTTTAGGGTTGCCCCATCTTATGGCATTACAGGTTCCTTAGGAATTGCCCACTTTATGGCAGCAACTTCTCCAGGGACTTTTCCTGCTTTATAAAATCTTTCCCCTTGTTAATGGCTAAAAATCCCTATGCAAATGCTCACTGTCAGCAGCATAATAAAATCTTTACCTCTTGATTTGGAGATGGTCTAAGCCTACAAATTCTTTTGAGATACTTCACATCGGTCTGGAATCCCAATACATTTTTGGGATTCAAGCCCACTACCCCACATTTGGTGGACCTATGGAGAAGTTACCAAAGCCCCAATATAGTTTGGGAGTTCAACACTTCTGTACCTCCATGCCCCTATCATTTTATCCTTTCTCCTTTTTTAAAGACTTCCTCCTTTTCTTTTGTCTATATGAGGAGTCATATCCTTACACATGGGGGCTCTGTCCAAAAGAATAGATTTTGATCATTTATACTTTACAAGGTATCTTGGAGCTTGGGGGCTAGATTTTTTTACTTCCCTATTTATTTATTCTATCATTGTTAATTTTTTCTTAACTGGAACAATTGATTCTTTTGCTTAATGTAGTTTTCATTTATGATCTCTTGAAACATAGCTCTGAAAAATCAGGCTTTGATAAAGCCCATTAAGATTCAAATGAAATTACTTGGCTATCTTTAAACCCAAATCACTCTGGCTCTCCTCATTGGCAATAATAGATTGAAGCAAAAGCCTTACTTGCTCATTGTGTGGGTTTTGATGGCACAAAATGAGTGTAAATAGCAATTGACTCAGAGGTCTTTCCCTCCCATACTGATTTTCTTGTGAAGGCAAAGTAGACCATCTTTTGCCTCAATTCTTACCTAGCCTTTGACTACTGAATAGGTATTGCCCCTGACAAACTAAGACCTGAGAAAACCTTAGGTTGAAGAAGTCAAGGTCTTCTACCACATCTTGGGCCCATAGTGTGTTATCCTGACCTATGTCTTGTCACTGGACTCCAATAATTCTGGAAGATGAAAGAGCAGGGCTGATGACTTTGCACAGCTCTACTCCACTTAAATCCAATTTACTTACAAGTGAAGACATCACCCTCCCTATGTCATTGGTCTTCTTTGAGGATAAAGTACAAACAATAAATAATCTTTCAGGAAGAATTCTCACTTACTACTATCCATAGAAGTATGTATTTCACTAGTCCTTTCACCTTCTTCAGCAAGGCAGAGACCAGCTAACATTTTGGTATAGATAGGTATTATTTACTATTTCAGAAACCCAAATATTGTATACTCTCTCTATCCAGGTCATTGCAAAATTCTTTTGTTTTCTTTCTGTTGACTCTCTTGGCTAAGAAAATTCTCAATCTTTAAGGAATATATATGGTCTGCTGTGTGTTTGTGTTGTGGTTGGGAATGGGGAGGGACAACATGTAAGCAAATGAATAAATGCATGCCCAAACAGTCCTACTTCCTTTCTCCTCCTTTTATGCTCAAAAGATTATTAAATTCAGAATGGGAAAGGATCTCATTTAAAGCAACTACTTCATTTTACAGAGGAGGTTTATAGAGGACCTTCTCTAAAGTCACATGAGTAGGAATCAGCAGAGCCATAGTCAAACCAGATTCTCAATCAATTAGATTGAATAGTGATGGAAAAATAGACCTCAATTCAAATACATCAGATGCTTACCAGCTATTTGACACTAGACAAGTCACTCAAACTTTCTTAGCCTCAGTTTCCTTACCTGTAATATATGAAAAATCATAGCAACTACCTCGCATGATTCTTTTGAAGATAAATGAGACAATGTATGTAAAGTGCTTGGCAAACCTTAACATTTATTAATATAAATGTTAGCTATTGTTATTTTTATTTTTATACCAAGCATGTCATCTTTCTCCATCATTGTTAGTTGGAGAAGCTCTAGGCAGGGAAAAATGGAACAAATCTAGATGCTGTTCTGGGGACTTTTTTCCCTTCTAGAGGACAGGTAGGATTATAGCCCTACCAAGAACTTAACCTGCCTTCTATCTCTAACTTAGTCCCTACAAAACCCAGGGCATCTGGCTGTGGGAGGAGTGAGTCATCATCTCTCCAATTCCAATTTATCAAAGTGGTGGGAATGGGGGAGGAGAATGAGCAGAATGTCCCATAAACATAGGAACACCCTTCTTCCCCACTACGACTGTTAAGTGAAAACATAAAATCATAGCATTTTGTATTTGGAAGGCTCCATATAAAGGTCACATAAATCAAGGGATCTTAATATTTTTGTGTGTTTTGGAAACCTTTGATAAAGCCTATAGACACTTTCTCAGAATAATGCTTTGAAATGCATAAAATAAAATATATAGGATTACAAAAAAACCCAAAAATATTGAAATAAAATTAACAAATTTTTCAAAAGTCCACACACCCCAAATTGATAATTTTTGATCTAATGAATCCCCTCTCGACTTATAAATTTGGGAAACCAGGGCCCAACAAGGTAAAAAGAGCTTCCTCACATGGTCTAGTCCCAATTTATTGCTCCAGCAGTCTTTATCATCCAATTCTTCCAATTCTACACACCTAAAGTTTAGGAAATCACCATGAAAAGAAGAAGGGGAGGAAAAATAGGAATGGTTCCAGAGTCCTGAATCACTGGATCCCTGGAAGGGAGATACCCAGGGAAGAAGTGTAAAAATCATTATGGTTGAAAAAAATGCCCTTTAAAGAGACTGATATGATACAGGATCTGGGGACCCTTCCAACACCACCTGGATCTGCAGAGATGGAGCAGGGAAGGAAGGGAAATTACAGGCAGCCATGGAATGGATTTGCATTTATGCAAATGAGGCCTCCCCCAGCTGTCCTGAAGCTGCTTGTGCCAAGGGGCGGCTGTGAGGGCCAGGCTCAGCTACAGAGGCCTGCTTTTGTCTTTCCATCCTGCCCTTGGAAAAGTGAAACAGGAGAAAAGAGAAAGGAAGGGCTTTAAATAGCTCCCTACCCCAACTGCTGACAATGAAAGTAATAATCGTAATAATGCTCCTAGGGTCCAGAGTGGAAGAGCAAAGAGCATTAACACCCTCAGATCGGGAGCTGAGAGATTTCCCCCTCCCTCTCTTCCCTTTCTCTCCAGTTCTTCCTTTCAAAAGCAAACCCAGGGAATCAAAAATGCCAACCTGCCGATCAGGATGCCAGCAGATTGGCGGTGGGCAAGGTTTTCCACACTGTGCTGTGTCCACATCAGCTGCTGTGTCTGGTTGCCCTCAATAATACCCTTTTCCCTGTTTTGGCAAGCTACTTTCTCTCTCCACACTCCATCTTCTCTTTCTCAGAGGAGATCTAGTTACAAGGATGATGGGTATACAGGAAGATGAACTTGGGTTTTATTTTATTTTTAAGTAAACTACATTTATTTTTATATATTTATTTTAAACAAACTGAATTAATTTATATATTTTAAATAAATCTATATCTAGTTATATATTTATTTTATCTATATTACATCTAGTTATATATTTATTTTAAATAGATTCTAACTATATTTTAGATATTTGTTTTAAACTCTATAGAACTATATATATTTATCTTAAATTTATAACTATATTTATATATTTGTTTTAAGTAAATATATAACTATTTACTTATATATTTTAAAATAAACTATATTCATTTTTATATTTTTATATTCATTTGAAATAAACTCTTTATAACTATATTTTATATTTATTTTTAAACAAACTATAGGTAACTATATTTCAATATAAATGGTTTCTTTTGTAAACCTATATATTTCATTTAATGAACTAAAAAATTATTTTGAGGAGTCCATAGGTTTCACCAAACTGCCAATAAGCTCTATCTCTCACACACACACACACACACACACACACACACACACACATGCACACAAACACACAGAACCTCAGTTCAATCAATCAATAGCATTTATTAAGCAAGTTTATTAAGCAAAATAGGACTTTCAGTAAGTAAATACTTAAGTTAAAAGAGATAAAAATAAAATTGTTGAGGTTCAAGGGGGACCCCAAAATATTGAGTTCCATATTGGCATTGCAAGATATCTGAAAAAAATTTGCAGACTTGGACCCATCTCCAAGTCAAGGGGCAAAGTTTATTATAATTATAATGCCAAATAGAGAGGGCTAAGTTTCAGAAGTTAACAAAGAACCAGGAGCAAGAACATAAATGTATAGGGAACAATTAAAGAAACCAGATGCTTCATGTGACTGAGATGCTAATTTTATAGCTTAGATGTGGAGTTGAGAAGTGGTCTGATTCTGACTTTGTGCATAAGTGCAGTACCCATAATTCTTTGGGCAGAGCTGGGGGGGAGGGGAACCTTCTGGAGGTGTGTTTTTAGGTCTGACCTTGACTAGGTCAAATAGTGGATACTCAATTCAGTTTTGTGCATGCATCAACCTCATCATTGCTGCTCATTAGTCTCAGAAACTCTGTTATCATTGACCAACAGGCTGTTATCTGACAGCTAGCAATATTTGTGGCCATAGCATCCTGGTCAGAAAGAAGTATATTATTTTTAACTTGATCACTCCCAAGGCCAGGTGACCTTCGGGTTATTACTGCATCCTACCTCGGAGTTACACAATATCAGAATCCTTCTTGATTTCAACCATCTTTCATTCTGGTGCATGATATACCATGTACATATAAGAACATATAAAATAATCACCAAATAATGTGAGAGTTCCCCATGTAGTAGGGGCACACAGTGCTGCCACCAAATTGGATGCTGTCCCATATCTGATAGATTTCTGTACTAAAGTTTGGATTTCTGTTTAACTGGGTTGCTTTTCACTCTCTATGAAATGATTTTGAAGAATTATGAGTCTCAATTTCCTCCTCTGTAAGTTAGGAAAAGCTGGAACTAGATGACATCCTTTCCAGCCTTTGTTTCTATGATTCTGACTTAAGTTGGGGTTTGGGGTAGGAGTATGGGGAGGACTGATCATCTAACTTAAAATGATCCTGAGAATAAATAGCACAGTCTGAGTAGGCAACTAAGGATATAAATTATATGCAAATAAAGGTTGACCCTTAGATTTATGCAAATTATATGCAAATAAAGGCTTAGACTTCTAACCCTTACATTCATTTCTCAATGTATTTAAATTCGGTTGCACCAACCTATACATTTATCTTCTTGCCCCTGATTCTTTGCACACTTCTTTTGGAACCTAGCCCATTCTAATTGGTATTATAATCATAATAAACTTTGCCCCTTGACTTGGAGATGGGAATTTGCAAGCCTGCAAATTCTTTTGAGACACCTTGCAATGCCAGTCTGGAACCCCAACATTTTTAGGGTCCCCTTGAACCCTAACAATTTCATTCTTATCTCTTTCAATGTTAGAAATTTTCTGGGGACAAGATATTATATGGGTGCTGAGAATACAAGGATAAAAAATGATTCATATTTTATTGATATGATAAATAAATACAACTGATAGAGAGTAAAAGGGGCAAATAGGTGGCATATTGGATAGACCCCTGAGCTTGGAAGATTCATTTTCCTGAGTTCAAATCTGGCTTCAGACACTTACTGCCTGTATGATTCTGAGCAAATCACTTAAGCCTTTTGCTTCAGTTTCTTCATCTGTAAAATGAACTGAAGAAAGAAATGGAAAACTACGCCAGTATCTTTGTCATGAAGAGTCAGATCCAATGAACAATAACAATCACAATCATGTGGATGAATTGTGGAGACCTGTTGTAAAAATAGAACTTCCCAACTTGTTAGATGGGAGGGATAAAGTTGAGTTTGAAGTGGAAATATGACACTCAGGTGAAAAAAATCCTAGTAGTAACCATAGAATTCAAATAACTTTCATTTTAAACCACTCTTTAGAATTGTCCTAGCAGAATGTCTTGGCAATATTGTCTGGACCTCCACATTTCCTTCAGATGACACAGGGAATATTTCATGAAGCCTCATGGCCTTCATAAATAGATGTTTATTGAATGAATTAGTACTTTCTTCTTCAGGCATGGATTGGACTAGCTTTCCTTTGAAATCCTTGGTAAATCTGAGATTGTATCCTAGATATATTCTGGAAAGAAATCAGATGAAAATTAGACTGTCCAAAAAATAGACAGGACTACCTCAAGAGTCAGTATGTTTTTTCTTCCTAAGGTCTTTGAGCAGAGAATGGATGATCACTTTTCAGGAATATTATGGATTCCTTTTGTGCATGTGTTGGAGCAGATGCCTTTTGAGGTCTCAGCCAACCCTCAACTTCTGTGATTTTGTGAGAAGAAAAACTCAAGATTATGATGACTTCAGGATTCAGTTAACAAGCTACTTGTAACTTCCTTACTTGCTCCAAAGCTTAACTATACTTCAGATCATTTGGCTTATTAGAACCAGTTCAGGATGGGAAAAGCTGCATAAGATTGCACACATTACAGACAATTTTCAGAGAGAAAAATTAAATCTGTTTCTAAATATGTGAAAAAATGATCTAAATAACTATTGATTAGAGAAATGCAAATTAAGATGACTCTGAGGTATCTCTCAGATTGACTATGATGACAGGAAATAAATAATAATCCCCCCTTTGAGGGGATGTGGGAAAACTGAAACACTAATAAATGTATTGTTGGTGGAGTTGTGAACTGATCCAACCATTCTGGAGAACAATTTGGAATTATGCACAAAGGGCCATCAAACTGTGCGTACCCTTTGATCCAGCAGTGTCTCTGCTGGGCCTATATCCCAAAGAGATCATAAAAAAGGAAAAGGACCCATATGTAAAAAAAATGTTTGTAGCAGCCCTTTTTGTAGAGGCAAGGAACTAGAAACTGAGTGTGGAATGGCTGAATAAGTTATGGTATATGAAAGTAATGGAATATTATTGTTCTATAAGAAACAATCAGCAGAGTGATTTCAGAAAGGCCTGGAGAGGCTAACATGAACTGCTAAGTGAAGTGAGTAGAACCAAGAGAACATTGTACACAGCAACAACAATAATGATTATTAGTGATGATCAAATGGGATTGGCTTGGCTCTTTTCAACAATTCAGGGCAATTCCTATAGACTTGTGAAGAAGAGAGCCATCTGCATCCAGAGAAAAAACTATGGAAACTGAATGTGGATCATAACATAATATTTTAACCTTTGTTGTTGTTTGCTTGCTTGTTTTTTATTTCTCAGTTTTTTCCTTTGTGATCTGATGTTTTTTTCTGCAGCATGATAAATGTGGAAATATGTTTAGAAGAATTGCACTTTTAATTTATATTGGATTACTTGCTGTCTAGGAGAAGATGGAGGAAGGGAGAGGAAATTTTGGAATGAGGTTTTGCAAGGATGAATGTTGGAAACTATCTTTGCAGGTATTTTGAAAAATGAAAAGCTATTATATATTTTTTAAAAGATTGCACATATTTTGTATGGTATGGAAATAAAGGAAAAAATCCTACCCTGGAGGAAAGGAGGAGTCTGAATCTAAATCAGTGTCCCATGAAATTGAGTGTCTGTATATCAAACTTAGGCCAAGTTAGTCTCCTTGGCTTCCTTCAAGATGAAACTCAAAAGTAACTTTCTACAGAATACTTCTCCCAGGCTTTTGAAATGTTAAAGCCTTTCCCTCTAATGCTGTTGCGTCCAACTTTTTGTGGTCCCATTTGGACTTTTCTTGGCAAACATACTGGAGTGGTTTGCCATCTCCTTCTCCAGCTCATTTTACAGAAGAAGAAACCGAGACAAACAGGATGAAGTAACTTGTCCAGGGCCACATGACTAGTGTCTGAGGACAGATTTGAATTCAAGAAAATCAATCTTCCTAACTCCAGGCCCAGCACGCTATTCACTATACTATTTCACTCTCTCTTCCTTCTAATACTACCTTCTATCTATTATACATGTAATTTATAAGTAGCTCTCTTGCTCTCTCTATAGGTTATCCACCTCATTAGAATGTTTCCTGAGGTCAGGAGTTGTACCTTTTTTTGTACACCCCTATGCCTGATATATAGTAATTTAATAAAGCACTTGTTGATTGGCTGACTGATTAACTAAATCCTGCCTCAGTTGTTTGATCTTGGGCAAGCTATTTAACTTTTGGGGGCTTTATTTTTTCCAACTGTAAAATGAAAAACTGGACTTGATGATCTTCTATCTCTAAAGCATTAGCCTGTGAAATTATGTTCTATAGAATCAAAATCACATTGTGCTTTCTCTCTACTTTTTTCCAGGCACATTAAGAAAATAGAGAATCAAAGCTAAACATTAAACAGCTCCTGGCATCAAGAAGAAGATGAAAGAGATACTGAAGAAGATGAGGAAATACAACACATACATGCAAGTAGTCAATCTCATCAGAGTAAAGCACTCCATCAGTGGGAATTCTCTCCATCTACAATGATAACAAGTCATTAATTTAGCATCTAAATCCCAGACTGTTGTCAGAGTAAGTCCTAGGTTAATTAAGATAACCATGTTCACATATCAGTAAGCAGGATTTGAACCCAAGTTTCTCTAATTCTAAGTCAAGTACTTTTCCCATTATACCAAGTTGCTATTATGAGAGAGTTGCAGGTAAGTGTAACACATAATATGAAAAGGGAAAGAATGTGTCTGAATGAATATTTTATGTATGTGTATTTTTCATCTGAAAACCACTTTAGTCTTTCCCCAATTAAAGCTTAGCTGCCTGCAAGAGGATTTTGACCTACTAAGGAGGGAGGTGAGGTAACTAAAGGCAGAAAAGTTGTCCCAGCATTGGGAATTTAAAATGGCTACTGATTGAGAAGATTTTTATGAATTGATAAAAAAAGGAAATCAGCAGAACCAAGCAAATAGCATTCACTATGACTGAAACAATGTACAGAGAAAGAACAACAACAAAAATGACCAACTTTAACCAGAAGAAGATATGAGAAAACACAACTCCCTTCTTTGCAGAGGTGGAGAACTATTATGGGTGTGGATTGTTGCAAATATGCATATAGACTAAATGTGGCTATTTTTACCAAATTTCTCTTTAAAGCATTCTCTTTCTTTTCGATGTTATAAGGGGTGACTTAATGAGGAAAGGAGAGAGAGATAAGGTTGGTTGAAATGAATGTGATATAAAAACAAAATTTTTTAAAAATATATTTGAAAAAAATTTTTTTTTTCAAAAATGGTATTTCAGATAATATAGAGGTAATAGATCTTCTTTAATGAGGAGATCAGCATAGCTTCTGAGCAACTTGGGCACCAGTTGTGTTCCCTTTTAATATCTAACACGATATTAAGAATTTGAAATGTTCAGGCTTTTTGTTACTGTTGTTTTTTTCAGGAAGGTCCAAAATGATTCTTCTAGACCTTTCCCCAGAAACATTTCTCTGCTTGCTATAAGTTACCACACTATTCCTCCATGTTTCAAGTTTCTAAGATATCAAAAGTCTGATCTTCAGACCTAGTTATCAAGATAACTCATTAAAATAGGAAGCTTCAAACTCATTAAAGTAGGAAGCTTCCAGATGGCTACAGCCTTACAATGCCCTGGGACGGGAGAGAAGTTGTCTTTCCTGTTTAGTTCCTGCTTTGAATTGAGGTTTTCCTGGTGCTTCTTGTCCTAGGTGCTGTTTGTGGTGCTGACTTCAGTGCAGAAAATCCTAGTATCAACTCTGGTTCTGCTTTAATTTGTGGCAAGGCTTTATACCTTAGTTTTATACTTCCCACCCCCTCTTCCCAGCCCTAGGAGAGAGATTTCAAAGGAAACAGGATCCAGGCCAGGCTGTTCTTCATTGCCCCTTGCCAATCAGCCACTTGCTGTCTGGAAAATGAATGCCTGGCATCCAGCTGCTCACAATCACCAGGTAAACACAATGAAGGGAGGAGCTGCTCTTCCAACCAGCTGTCTATAGTAATGAGCCTCCCCCATCATTGCCTTTGGTTAGTCCCTAAGGCCTTTGTTGTGCTGTCCCCCCCCATCCTAATCCTCTCCCCAGGCTTGGCTTTCCTGCCTACCAATCAGTGTCACTGGGCTGGGACACCTGAGAAGAGCAAGCTAGCATTGCTCCCGCAGGCAGTTCCTCAGCTCTGCATCCTCAGCTTCATTATTATTCCTCCCCTTGTCTGTAGCAGCTCTCTGCTAAGAGGAAAGTGGGAGCAATCAAAGGAGGAAAGGGGAGAAGGAGAGAGAGGAAAGAGGAGGGGCTTTATCTTGATGGAAGGACCCCAAAGTTCAGGGAGTCAGAGCAGGGGCTGGCGGGAGACACGCGGCTACATTGTTCTCCCTGCTCTCAGAGAGTGCTCTAACATCGGTCCTCCTTACTCACAGTCCCTGAGCCCTCTTTGCTTCCTCTCAGTCTTGAGTATCCTGAGGATGCTCTATGGGGACGAGAAGGCATAAGAAAGGACCTCAAACTGACTTATTTTCCTCCCCCCTGATTCCCAAGTTGAACTCTGTCTAAAGGTGAACTGCGCCTGGGGCTACATTGTTCTCAAAATCCCTTCTTCCCAGTTGCCTCCACTTTTTGTCCACATTGCAGCTGTGTAATATAACGGAAAAAGCACCAGACTAGGAGTCAAGAGACCCGTAATGTAGTTCCGGCTCGGCCAATAACTTGCTGTGTGACCTCCAGGCAAGTCACGTTCCCTCTCTGGGCCTTGGCTACCTCAACAACAGAATAAAGAGATTGGATTTCCAAGGATCCTTCTAATCCTAACATTCTTATAAAGCCACGATCATTCGAGGGCTCTTACAGCACAGATAATGGCTGCTCTGTCATTCTCGCCCACTCTGAATGCATCAATGTGGGATGCACATAAGCGTCCCTACAGAGATGGAACTAAATGAGGGGGCCCCCACTGTTCCTTAGTGCTATACTTTTTGTTGCCCCTGTCAGCCAAAGGTGGTGGTGGGCTGCAGAAACTGACACCGCATAGAGAATGACAATTACTGGGCTCAGCAACCGAGCCTTCATGGAATACATTGTGTTCCTGGAGCTTTGGCTAGATTTTATTTCTAACAATTGAATTGTATTTTCCCACCAACTTCCACTGTAAATTGGTGACATAGCCCCACGGAAAACAATTCTTGGCCCTAAGACAGATGTAAAGTCGCACTTAAGAATGCAGAGAGACTTTAAAAATAACACAAATATCAAAATTGAAGTCCACATACTTCCATATTAGACCTAATGGGAGGAAGACTGTGTTCCGCAGAATTTAAAGGGTTGCTTGGCTCTTTAAATACAGTTTATTATGGTTCCCTTTGAACATTTCTTGATTTTTTTTCTTTTTGACTCTTGCTGAAAAGAGCTTTGAATCTGTATTATAGTTAAGCATTCTTTGTTTAGTAGATATTGGTGTGTTTATTAAGTAAATGCTTTTCCACTTTTCTAAAATGAGAACTGGATTATTTTACCACTCAGAATTGGGACGGGGAAAGGAAGAGTAGGCTTTCCCTAATATAGCTGTCGGTCAATTTGGGGAGTAATCTTTGTGTCTTCTGGAATTATTCTGATTTTTGAAGTGATAACAGTCATATTTACTTGATTGTGTTTTTTTCTTTGGGGGTGGGGAATACTAGGAAGAGGAGAAGGTTTTCAAAATGATTGGTAATATTCTAGGTGAAATACCACAAGCCCACTAGGCTCTGCAAAGGGCTTCTTGATTGGCTGAGCCAGGGCTATTATTTTTAAAATTGGATATTCTCTTTTCCTTTATAAATTGATCTGGGCCTGTGATCTAAATCCTCTGAGGTAAAAAGACCTTATTACTTCATGCTTTAAATATTTGTCATTGCATAGGACTTATGAATCTTTTGTGTTTGAAGCATTTTCTTTTGTGACGGAGGAAAAAATAGCCATCATATACCTGATATCTACTACCTTATACACTGAGTAACTTCTTTGGGACTCTGGGAAGGGACTTAGTTAATCCCTTTTGGGGAGCTATTTAAGCTTTGTTTAAAGAGATTTGTTGGGGATAACTCTTGGTGGTAGTGAAATAAAAGAGTTGAGTGTGAGAAAGGAATGTGAATCCCTTCTCTTAGGGATCAGACTCCTCCAAGGATTGATCAGTCTTCTTGAATCTATAACAAGGGTCTCTTTATGGGAAAAGGTGACCCCCCCTATCATCTCCATTCCCTTTATGCCATGAGAAATATTTGTCACACAAGTATACGTCATTGGTGTATGCCTCTTAGTATTCCTCCAAGAAAGGTATAGCTTTAGACAGCACCTTCTTCAGGGCCGATAGCACCCATACTGTCTCAATGATTGTGGACTCTTCTAGCTCATAAGATAATTTCCAAGCCAGAAAAATTAACTGTCAGAGTCAATGTTCAATCATATATTTTATGAAAAAAAATATAATAGAGGCATCTAAAGACTTTAGATCAAGTGTCCAGTAATCATATGTTTTCATTGCTATGTGCATGTAGCCAAGACACTTATCAGAGATAAAAAAGGAAATCCTCTTCCTCCACTCAAAAGTTCAAGGCAAAACTTTTACCCCCACCAAAAAAGGAAGAGAGCAAATGTTATCTCTTCTTCCAAGAATACTAAGTAGGTAGCTTTTTCTATTGTTACCAATCATCTTTGGTGAAGCCCCCAAATACAAGGACCATGAGGATCAGTAGAGGTTGCTATTACATCATCCCAAAGTGTGGGTCCTTAGACTTGAACCAGATCACACATGCCTAGGTCTATGGAAGGTTTCCCCTTCCAGAAGATGAAAGGAAGACTTTCATTTTTAAACTGGCATATTCTTTTTCCCTTATAAATATGCTGGATCTATGATTTCATCAGTATAGAAAATCCCTATCCCATGATAAAACTCCCTTTTATTTTTAAGGCAGTCAGGATTAAGATGCCCAGAGTGTGAGATCATATTGAACACAGGTGCTCCTGACTCCAGAGTCAGTGCTCTATCTAATATACCACCTAGCCACCTTTAAAACTCCCTTTTGTTGAACAGATTTCCACCTCCATGATAAATATGACCTTAGATACTTATTGTGTAACCCCAGTCAAGTCACTTAACCCTATTTGCCTCTGTTTCCTCATCTATAAAATGAGCTAGAAAAGGAAATGGCAAACCTCCAGTATCTTTGCCAAGAAAATCCCAAATGGGGTCAGAAAGTCAGAACTAAAATGATTAATCAACAAAAATTATTTGTAGTCTTAGAGAAGGCCTAGGGCACAGAGAGTTAAGTCATTTGTCCATGTCACAAAGCCTGTGTAAGTGTCAGAAGCAAACCTTGAAACTCAGGTTTTCCTGATACTAAGGTCACCCCTTTAGCCACTATGCCAAACTTCTTCTCATTTGCTTCTGAACAAATGCTACAAAGGACACTCCTACAGTGTAGAAATGTGTGGAGAGAGCAGGTAGAAGGGAAAAGGGAAGTGGATACTTAGAAGTTGGTACCCAGCCACAGGGATGGTTACAGAGGATGGGGAATAGGTCATCAGGATATGGATATGAACACAGATCAAGTAGCAAAATCAGCTTAAGGATCAGGAAGGTCTGAAAGGTTGGGCTTCTTAGGTTGCATGATGTATGAAAAGCCTGAGAAACCTAATTTCTGAGCAATTAATAATTATATTAGTTATTACTGGTGAATGATTAATAAAAGGATGGTTATTTATTTGTTTTTCTCTCATAAACCAAAGATCCCTCATGAGGCCTCTTGACACTTGGAAGAGTTGATGTTTCTGACAAGTGGGAATTAACTCATTATTGGTTAACAATTAATGACAGATGAATATTATAATGAGAGATGGACCTGTTCTAATGAGAAGTTAGATACATGACTGGTCAAGTAATTTATGGGCAGAGAGACCACCATCTCAAACCAGATTACTCCTACCTCAGGACAGTCTATACAAATGTCTCTATCCTCTACTCTGTCAGTGAATAATGAAAGATGATGGGTTAAAAATTCCACGTGGATTAGATTTTCCTTGTAAGGTTTTCTAGTTGGGTAGAGTCCTATCTGAGTTTGAAAAGTTTATAACCAGAGGTTTTGAGCAATCTCATCTATCAGCAACAAGAGACTGATTTATGAATGAAGAAATAAAAAAGGGAAAATATTAGTTTCAATTCATAATTGGTTATTAATACAAGAGAAATAATCTTTTCCTCTTAATTGTGTCAATGAATAGGAGTCATAGATGGAAGTCATGGAGCAAAGACAATTCTCTGGACCATATCTGATATGAGGGGCTGGCACCCTGGGAAGACAGCTCAAGAGTAATGAGGCCCAAAACAATACTGGATCCTTCAAGGTAATAGTCCTTAAATGCACTGAAGCTTTTCTCTAGGTAGATCAGAAGGGTGGCCCATTAAAAATGAATCCTGTTTAATAATACAGGAAGACTTGAAATGAGGTCTGTTTTAAATGGGCTATTAGGCACATGGGCAAGGATTGGTGAAGCATGCTCTTTGTAGGCCTTTCCTCTTCAAATTAAGTGTTTTCTATTCATTCACAAACAGGGTTTTGCTTCTGGGTGAGTGAACACAAAAGGATTAAGTCTTCTATCCCATAGTTGAATTTCTCAGTCTCTAGAGTCAGATCCTATAAAGAATATATGCTTGTAAAGGAGGAATTCAACAATGCTACTCCACAAACATTTAATAAACCCCTCCTACATTATGTTCAAGATACTGTGAATGAATGAATGAAAAATGAATGAATGAATGAAAAGGCATTTATTAAGTGCCAAGCACTTTGCTAAGTGCTGGGAATATAAATAGGGACGAAGAAAAGGAGAGAGAGAGTCCTTGTTTTCTAGGACTTCACATTAATTGGAAAAGAAAGCACATATAAAAGAGTTCAGTGTCAGGGTAAATAGAAAAATCCATGGGTCCTTAGGGTGTGCCATCAGATCAAATGACAGTACCAAGGGATGTAGGAGATATAGCAACAAGTTAAATAGTCTTTTACTGCTGGGCCTGAGTCAGACAGACCTGAGTCAGACGGACCTGAGTTCAGATTTAATCTCTTACTTAGCGGTGTGATCCTTAAATTTCTGTTTGCCTCAGTTTCCTCAGATGTAAAATGGGGATAAAATGAGGATTAAAAACTCTCTGGGTTGTTGTTAGAATCAAATAATATATATTTTTTTAATATTTTTTCTTTTTTTCTATTTATTTTTTTTTAATTTTTTTAATT
Source organism: Myrmecobius fasciatus (assembly GCA_023553655.1). Lineage (NCBI taxonomy): Eukaryota > Metazoa > Chordata > Mammalia > Dasyuromorphia > Myrmecobiidae > Myrmecobius > Myrmecobius fasciatus. Next base: position 3,103 of record JAJPUD010018326.1, on the reverse strand, counting down.
TGCAAAACATATGTATGGGTAATTCCTAAACATTAACCCTTACAAAGCTGTTACAAATTTTTCCCCCCTACTCCCCACCCCTCCCCTAGATGGCAGGATATCCACTACGTGATAATTATGTTAAAATACTTAAGAAATCGAATATATGTATAGTTATTGCATCATTTTTTGTGCAGGAGAAATCATCTCTACAAGAAAGAGTAATCAGATAAAGGAAACACAATGCAAGCAAACCTCAATAGAGAGCATGAAAATGTTATGTTGTGGTCCACATTTCACATCCCTCTCTCTGGGTGTATATGGCTCTCTTCACCGAACAATTGGAACTGGTTTGAAGCATTTCACTGTTGAAGAGAGTCATGTCCATTAGAACTGATCCTCATATAGCATTGTTGTTGCTGTGAATAATGATCTCCTGGTTCTGCTCACTTCACTGTGCATCAGTTCATGCAAGTCTCTCCAAGCCTCTCTGAAATCATCCTGCTGGTCATTTCTTACAGAACAATAATATTCCATAACATTCATATACCATAATTTATTCAGCCACTCTCCAATTGATGGGCATCCATTCGATTTCCAGTTTCTAGCCACTACAAAAAGAGCTGCCACATTCTTGCACATGTGGGGTTCTTTCCTTCTTTTATGAGAATCAAATAATATTAGGAAAAGGTGTTTAGCACAAAATGCTTATTCCCTTCTCTACCTTTGCCACTCCATCTCTGTGAAAAGCATGCAGTTAGAGACTCCCACGTCATCTAGTATTAACATCATGTTAGTATTAACAGATCTGTAACTGTTCCCAACCAGTTGTTTAAAACAGGAACTAGGCAGATTGGGATCATCAGAGAAGGTAGCAGTGAAGGGAGCCCCTCTTGGCCCTTCTTCCTAATTCAGCTGCTCCATGCTGGGCACAGAGGACAACAAGACAGTAGCCAAATAGGTCTGCCCTCAGGAAGCTTTTATTTAATTAGAGAAGATCCCAAAAACACAGAAATAATGAACCATAAGGTAATTTGAAGAGTGAAAATCCCAAGAGTTAGGAAGGTATCCCAGAGAAATCAATATCTGAGTTGAGCCTTGAGGGAGATAAAGCTTTTAAGGAAGTACATCAATCATCAAATCTCTATCATGGGCCATGCACTATACTAGGGGATTGTTAATTTATTTTTCAATAATAGCTGACTCTTTGGGACCCCATTTGGTATTTTCTTGGCAAATATGCTGGTATTGTTTGCCCTTTCCTTCTTCAGCTTATTTTACAGATGAGGAAACAGAGGCAAACAAAGTTAAATCATTTGCTCAGGCTCCACAGTATCTGAGGTCAGATTTGAATTCAGATCTTCTTGATTCCAGGCTTTGCAATCTATCCTCTACACTATTTAGTTGTCCTTTTTTACAAACCAAAGGAAGCATAATGGTCCCTTCCTTCATGTAGCTTATATTCTAGCAGAAGAAATCAGGAGCTCAGGGAATGGCTTTTATCTGGATGTAAAGAAATAAAAGATGAAATGCTTAATCCATGGTATAATTTGACTGGAGTGACTCCAATTTTGCTGGAATGTAGAGTATATACAGGGAAATAGAGGGAAGTTAGACTGGAAGGCATCACATTGACCACCAAAAACATCAAGCTGAGCACTTTGCATTTTATTCTAGAGTCAACAATAATAATAGCTCACGTTTATGCATCTTGAAGGCTTTCAAAGTACTCTACATGCATTACTTCACATAATGTTTCCCCAAGCCTTGTGAAGTAATTATTTTGGGTCCTTCCATTTTAGAGTTGAGAGAAATGAAAGCATAGAAATTTAGTGACTTGTTTATGGCCACTCTGCTAGTTATTTGATTTCATACATTAATGTGCTAACAAATGTTTCACAACTAGCTCTCTGAAGGAAAAATTATATACAACTCACTTTTGAAGTTTAATTTGCAATCTTAACATTTTCTCATCACTTTCTTGCATATAGACAATCAACAGAATCAAGCCCCAATTGGTAACTTTGCCTATTTCCAAGATGTAAAGACTCACACTAAAAATTTAACAACCTACTCTCACAAGTGAGTTTGAGATGGTTCCAGCCAAATCATCTTTCTTCCATCTCTGGCATCCTTACTTTTTTATTTAAAAAATATATCCTATTTTATTGTCGTTTTAATGATTATCAATAATCAGAAACATTTCTTTTTTTTTAATAAAGCTTTTTATTTGCAAAACATATGAGTGACCTTTCAACATTGACCTTTGCAAAAAAACCTTTTTTTTCCCAAGCTTTTCCTTTCCCTCCCCCCGCCCCCCACCCCTAGATGACAGGTAATCTAATACATGCTAGAGAGGATAAATTATATGACAAGTACAATACATGTATACATATCTATATAGTTATCTTACTGCACAAGAAACATCAGATCTAGAAAGAGAAGAAGAAAAAAAAAAAACAACCTAAGAAGGAAAACAGAATGCATGAAAATATTCACAGAAAGTGTTAAAATGCTGTGTTGTGGTTCACTCTCAGATCCCACAGGCCTCTCTCTGGATGTATATGACTATCTTCATCGCAGCACAACTGGTTTGAATCACATCATTGTTGAAGAGAACCATGTCCATCAAAATTGATCATCGTATAGTCTTGTTGCTGTGTATAATGTTCTCCTGGTTCTGCTGATTTCACTCAGCATCAGTTCATGCAAGTCTCTCCAATCCTCTCTGAAATCCTCCTGTTGGTCATTTCTTACAGAACAATAGTATTCCATAACATTCATATACCATAATTTATTCAGCCATTCTCCAATTGATGGGTATCTTTTCAATTTCCAGTTTCTTGCCACTACAAAAAGGGCTGCCACAAACATTTTTGCACATGTGGGTCCCTTTCCCTCCTTAAAAATCTCTTTGGGATATAGGCCCAGTAGAAACACTGCTGGGTCAAAGGGTATGCACTGTTTGATAACTCTTTGAGCATAGCTCCAAATTGCTCTCCAGAATGGCTGGATCCATTCACAGTTCCACCAACAATGTATCAGTGTCCCAGTTTTCCCACATCCCCTCCAACAGTTATCATTATCATTTCCTGTCATTTTAGCCAATCTGACAGGTGTGTAG